>PVKS010006779.1:0-76444 GCA_004027875.1 Aplodontia rufa | reverse complement strand
CTCATGGACCACTTAATAGTCAGGAAGAAAAGAAAATAAAGACATATAATTTGATTTCTAAAAGCATTCAAAAAGAAACATCCTCATTCTCCCTGGGGGCGGAGGGGCTGGTAAGGAAGTGCAGAGACAGGGCTGCCTTGACCTGTCTCAGCCCCTTCCTTTGTAGCACCAAGAACAGAAGCCGATCTCCTTGAAATAATTCACCAACAACACACTGTGGAATAAATGGAGCAGGAAAGACGACAGGGATGAAAATCAGCCAGAAGGAGATAGGATGGCAAAAAGAGAAAGCACAGACCCTGACTGAATTATAGCAGGAGACATCCTGAGAGTAGTCCAGATACTCTGCAGGATGGCCAGTGGGCACAGGGCAGCCTACCCTTCTGGCAAAGGCACATCCTCATCCCCTGACAAACTTCTGACACTGCTCATCCTCAGAAATCTTACGATGCGATGGTGCATCCCTGTAATCCCAGCAGCTTGGGAGGCTGAGGCAGGAGGATCACAAGTTCAAAGCCAGCCTCAGCAACTTAGCAAGGCCCTAAGCAACTTAGCAATAGCCTGTCTTAAAAAATAAAAAAGGGGAGGGGCTGGAGGGGTGGCTCAATGATTACGGTGCTTGCCCAGCATGCACAAGTACACGGGTTCAAAGCCAGCACCCACATACACGACTGTGTCAGAGCAATGAAAGCCATGTGAAAAACTAAAAGTAAAGATTGATTCTCTCTGTCTCTATCTCTCTCTCTCTCTCACTGTCCCTCTCTTTAAAAAAAAAAAAAAAAAAAGGGCTAGGGATATGGCTTAGTTGGTAAGCACCCCTGGGTTCAATTCAATTCCCAGTACCAAAAAGAAAGAAATCTCAATATCCTTCCTCTCCTGGTCCCTTAATATGAAATGCTGCCTTATAAACTGCACCACAAAGATTGTCCAGACCTCTGGGTGGCTCTTGGAAGTAGCATAAAGTATGAGAAAGGGTAACGCAGATATGAGCAATACCGTCTCTAAAATAACAGGTGACCAGCAGGAATGTCTGGTGCTTTCCTAGAGCCTGGGTGAGAGTTTTAAGGCAAGGGCTGACCACAGCTAATACACATAGCTACTCCTCAAGTCCCTCCCTGGACTACCCCCCCAATCCTGCTATCTCAACTCACTGAACTCCTTGGACAGAGTTTAAACACACCAACTCATGCATCTCTCAGAGGACCTTGCAGGGTGTCCACCCACAGGAAGCAGCTGGTTGTTTTTATTTGGTTGATTTTTGGGGGTGTGGGGGAGACAGAGTCTCCTTGCCCTTGAACCTGCAAACAGGTTGGCTTTGAACTTGTGATCAGGCTGGAATTATAAGTATCAGGATTACAAGTGTGTGCCATGCTCCCCTCCTCCTGCTTCCCCCAGGGATTTTTACTGGGTTAATCCTGAGGCAGGTGCAGGGCTGGTTCCTTGTAATTTACCAGAGGTCAAGGCAACCTGGAACCCACCAAGGATGGCCAACTGACTGATAAGTTGGATCATTTCTGGGCTCAGGAGCATCCACATATCCGCCACCAGATGGCAACCCAAACTTAGTACAGCCCTTCGCTCTAAGAAAAGGGCTTTCTTTTCCTTGGCAATCTAGAGCCCAAGTGAGGGGGTGTAGTTGTTGACTGCAGTTCTGCTCTTTGCCTCCCACAAGGGATTTTTGCAGACTGCCTGGAATCTGGGAGGTCTGAATGCTATGGTTCACCTCCCACCCTATCCTGGAGGTTGCTGACAGGACTGTGGACTGGGCAGTGAGTGAGGCCCGCTGTAGTAAGCAAGGGGTCCCCCAATTAGTCCCCAGTACAGATATGGGCTGGACACAAGGGCATGGCCAAGAGGTCACTGAAGACAGAGCTGTGGGCGCCACTGGGAAATGCGCTTGCTGCCTTCAGCAGTGCCTGGGAGAATGGCCTAGCGAGGGAGTGAGTCTGGGCAGCCACCATAGCGCTGCAGAACAGGCTGTCAGACCACTCACACTCGAGTTGCTGAAAAGAACTGTCTGCCAGGCATGCTGGAGATGGCCATCACAGGCATGGACCTGCCACATCTAAACCTCCCTGGCTGTCAGGTAAATGTTTGGGATGCAGATAACTGAAGTTGCCTACCTACGTCTTCTTGCAGAGCCTGGCCCTAAATGTCTACCTCAGCTTCTCTCATGAAGTATGAGGACCTCAAGGCCACTGACCACTCACCTAGGGCTGATCCGCTTGGCCACCACGATGATGTCGCTGACACTGGCGGAAGACTTCATCTTGGCCCCAGAGCCCATCGTCATGGCAACAAGTTTTTCTGTTAGAGTGTGGCAAATCTAATGTGGCAGGGAAGAGAGAAGTGATGGGGAGTGACTTGGCTCCTGAAAGGGCTGCTGCCACCCCCATTAACAAGACAAATACACCCCCACCCTTGGGTGCCACCATACAGCTGGTTCCCTCCCCTAGTGACTGAGCTTAAGTGAAAGTACACAGAGAGCACAGGAGATGGGAGGCGGGAATCTCAGACCAAGAGGAGTCTAAGCTGCACTAATCCCTCTAAGAAAAATCATATGCTCTGATTTCACCTTCTCACTTAGTGGGGAAAGCCTGCTTTTTCTTTCTATTTCTTCACCCCATGTTTTACTCTTCCAAAAGGATATCACCAGTGAAGCACCTGCATCAACAGGGCTGGACAAAAAGTAATTGTTCCCTTTAAGCACATTCTCCAATAAGGGCACTTAATTCAACAGTTTGTGGGGGTGACTGGCATGGAGGGAATTGAGCTGTGGGGGTGACTGGCTTTGATGGTGGATGATGAAATCCGCTGTCACAGATTTGCCTTTTCCTAAGGTTAGAGCTGGATACACCTCTATCTCTGCAAAGAAGGTCCACTGCCTGCCTTGAACTCAGGGCTGGAAAACAGAAAGCAAAAAGAAACCCAAGGGCCCAGTGGCAAGGGAGCCCAATCCTCTCTCATAAACGCTCACCACAGGGATTCAAGGGCAGGTGACCCAGCACAAGGATTTAAGATCCCAAGAGGAGGGCTAGAAGCACTTTCTAAGGCCCCAAGGGAGGACTCCAGATTCCAATCTAATAAGACTCCTTCCAGCTAATTCGTCTCCCACCCCAGCTGCCATTTATCCTCGTCCTCTCATAGGTGAGGGCAGGGGACAAAGTCCAGTTCCAGGACTCAAGGTGAGAGAAGGAAAATATAATATGGCTTCATTACCCCAGTTGTTATAAACAGCTATCCACATCTGCAACCCTATCTATATCTATAGTCATATTTTATACACCCAAAGAGCTTCCCAGAGTTACATAAGCCCAGACTCTGAGGCAACAATTTCCTGCTAGGCTTTCTTGGTCCTAAGAGAGACAGCCAAACAAGAGGTGGGATACAGGATTTTTTAATATCTTGTACTGAATGAAACTGGAGAAAAGAAAAAGTTGTCTCTTTTTGCGATCTCAAATAATTACTAGACAAAGAGACAAAGGGATAAGGTTATTGAAGTGAAGAAACTCATATTTGCAATTGGACAAATATTAGAGCATTATTATTGCTGTATTAGGTAGGACAGTATCAGATAGGAATTGGAAAACAAATGTTGAAACTATAAAAATTATCTAAAATGCAAACTGGATACAATCTTCTAAAGAGTTCAGGCACTGAAAAAAAAATTCTGGAGCTGGGCTGAAGCTCTGGAATAGAGGGTGTCCCTAGTGAGCACAAGGCCCTGGGTTCCATTCCCAACACCAAAAACAAAACTAATTAGTTAAAATTAAAATTAAAAAAAAAAAAAAAAGAAGAAGAAAAAAGCTTCCTCCAGGTTGAAGAACTCACGATTTGGATTTTTAAATGCTGATTGTCCATTTGTCTAACTACTGTCACAGCCAAAGACAATTAGTGAAGACTTTCTAGTAATTGAAATCCAAATTCAGAATGGAACCTGCTGTATGTTCCAGAGCTCTTTTTACAAGTGTATGCTCAGGGTTAGGTAAGGACCAGCTTCCCCTTGGCAGCTGCGTGGCCTCGGGTACATGGTTTCCCCTTGGTGGGTGAAAGTGTGGCTTCTGATTAGCTAGGCTGTCTTTCCCACAGTGTTAGAACGAGATAAAATAAAGCCTTAAAAGGGCCTTGAGAATCCTAAAGTAAAACAGATGGAACAAGAGTGGAAACAGACAGTAGAAATGCCAAGTGCAGGGTACAGAAAGGCCCCTTGCAAGGGTTTAGTGCACTTCCTAAGTTCCTTTCCAACTGCGTGTGCCTGGGGTGCACTGGATCTCACAGGGAAATGCAAGTATTACCTTCAGGATGGCAATGCAGTGGGACATGAGACCCCTGGGAAGACAAGAAGAAGGTGTCATTGCTCATCTAGAGAGCCCATCTCCCCTCCAGCTACCACCTCTGTCCCTCACCCAGCACTGACCAGTGGGCACCTGAAAGCAGATGCTTCAGTGTTAAAATAGACAAGCCCCTTTGCCCCTCCACACCCAACCTAGCCCTCCAGCCAGCCGCTCTGCCCACCTATCAAGGCATGCTTTCACAAATCTGCCCTCGGGCAGACTGTTCCCTCTGCCCGCAAGTCCTTTAGGCTGAGCCTGGTGAGCTCCTTCTCGTCCTTCAAACCCAAATCAAAAGGCACCCCCTCTCTGACATCCTTCCTGAAAGCCACCTGGACCTCCCCACCCCAGGCAAACCTAGACACTGCCTCCTCCTTGTGCCTGCTGCACCACCCACGGAGATCATCTTCCATTTCTACAATACTGTACTCAGTACGGTCCCATCTCCCCATCATTTTAATATCTGCAGGACCTGGCCTGGTACACTGCACATAACACCCCATAGACATGTGCCCAGTGAGTGAATGACTAGGGGGATAGAAGAAAGGAATGGCACATGCTTCTCAAACATCAGAGGTTCCTGTTGGCTAGAGAGCTCCTGAGGGATATTGAGGACAAGAGCTTCATCCTTGGAACCTGTCAAATTCATGGCACCCCAAAGACAACCCAAGCACCAGAGAGTGACTTGATAAGAATATCTGCCGCTCATCTGAAGGCCTGAGTGTTCAGGTCTACAAAATGGGAGGAGGGAGCAAGGACAAACACTGCCATGTCTTATTCTAATTTCCCCTGACATGGAGAGCAGGCAAGAGAAACAAGTGACAGAGTGCCCCTGGGTGCTCAGTGGGGTGCTCTGACAAAGGAAGCCAGAAAAAGGCACCACAAGCCCCTCTGCCATCCCCAGGGAGCTATAGGGAAGCAAAAGGTTCCCCCGGGCCTTACGAGGCATCTTCAATCCAGTCTTCATTCTCCAAAATGGCCTCAATGTGGGGGTTGGTGATGACGACATCATCCAGTTCTAACTCAGAGGGCTCAGACTGGGTCTCCATGGCACCGATGAGGTCCACAATGGGTCTGGAAGGAAAAGCCCCTGTTATGGTCATGATGGGGACTGCTCATGACCCTCACTGAAGCCCACTGCTATAGTATGGATCTTGAATGTCCCCCAAAGGCCCATGTGTTAAAGGGTGGGTCCCAGGGTGGTGCTTTTGGAAAGGGAAAAAAGCTTTAAGGGGTGGGGCCAAGTGGGAAATCTTTACATCACTGGGAGTGTGCCCTCAAAGGAGATCATGGGACCCTGGCCCCTTTCTTGTTCTCTTTTGCTTCCTGGCCATGAGGTGGGCAGTTGACTCCACCATACACTCCCCACCACTGCCATCTAGCAGCCCCACTAGAGGCCTGAAAGCTAGGGGTCCACCCCATCATGGACTAGGACCTATAAACTTGTGAGCCGAAAGAACCCTTCTCTCTTTATAGTTAAATATCTCAGGTATTTTGTTACGGTGATGGGAAACTGACTAATACTCCCTCATGCTCCCCAAAAGGATGAAGGGAGTTGATAAAATACAGCAGAATCCATTTGTCCTGGATCCAAAGCCAACCCTAGTGGAAACGAAGTTGAAGGCAGGGCACATGGCTAAACAGTGAGTCAGGCCAGGGGCACCAAAGTACAAGTGAACAGAATGAGGTGAGCTGCTAGGAGAGAGAGTAAAGCTATAACCATGTGATTATAAAGATATATTAGAGATACTCCTTCAGGAGTTTTCCCTTCAAGCCTACACTGTACAGACAGGCCAGTTCCTATTACCCAAGCTGACCTGCACCCCCTACCAGGTCTGCAGAATCACTCTATGGACCCTCCTCGGCCCACTCCCAAACCCCCAACCTCTCTGAGTTATCCTGGAGAAGCGTGCAAAGTTAAACCACATCCCCTTTCACAACAGGTTCCTTAAAACCCAAGATGATGTACCATTCTTTGCAACAGCACAGCTTTCCTAGGTCATATAAATGGGCACTTACAAATTATCAAACCACTCAACAGAGATGCTAACAGAACTAAGATAAAGAGGAAACAGTACTTAAGGGTTAGTTGCTACAGTCCCTTAAAGATCTGTCCACTAAAACAACCCTAAACTGAAAATGGGACCTTCCTTACAAAACCCATTTTAAATAAAATGCATTATGACAAAATCTGCTACGCGAAGGGAGAAACCAGCCCGTGCTGTGATTTCACCGGCAGGGAGCCTCTGTTACTTAGTTGTGTGGCGGAGTGTGGGCATGTGATCACTGCTCCCAGGGGTCTGATTGGAAAGGGATTTGATCTGTCCCACTGCTGAGATGATTAGCTTTGTATAGATGGCTTTGCCTTTATGCTAGGTGAACATGTTCAGTGACTTTTTCAATGGCTCAGTGAACAGAAAAAATGTGGCTCAGGATGTTGAGGGCTTAAGGAACATTCTGAAACTCTGAGGTGTTTATTGGGAAGGATAGCCTGCAAGTATCACTTAAGAGAGCAAACGTTGAGACAGAGTGGCCCAGCATCCAGATACTTCTATTCCTCTCTTCGGTCAGAGCCCACCTCTCCTCCTTCCCTCCCAAGGTGCACTCACTTGGAATCATACCGCTGCAGCAGGTCTCGGGGCCGGCAGTACCGCTGCCTGCACACCACCACCAAGGCTGCAAACGAAGCCAGAAAGATGGTGGCCAACACGCCTATGGCAACAATCACCACGGTCTCCATGCTTCCGGTAGCTCCTGACTCAGTTCTGCTCACATTCTCCAGGCAAGCTAATGCTTGAGAGAACACCAGGTCAGGGCAGACCTAGTAAAGAAGCCAGAAAGAGAAGGAGACTGCTGAGTCTCACCTGTTGGAAGTGGCAAATGGAGCGGAGGTGGGGCTAGGTTCCCCCAAGTCACCTACACTGACTTGAGAGCCTGAAGAGAATTAAGGTGCCTTTTATACCATGTCCAAATTTGCTTTTCTTTTATAAAAAAAAAAAAAAAATAGTCTGCTTCCCGTTGAACCAGGCTGGGTTGTTTGTTTTGGTACTGAGGATTGAACACAGGGGCACTTTACCACGGAGTTGCTGACGATGACCTCAAACTTGTGATCCTCCTGCCTCAGGCTCCCAAGTTGCTAGGCTTACAGGCATGCACCACCAGGCCTGACCAGGACGGTTTTTAAACCTAGGACAAAAGGAAACACTTTAGCCATTATTTTCACCTAAAGCAGCGGAAAATGGGATGAAAGGTGGGATCTCCTCTGTGCCAGGTACTTTGTATATGTTAACTCTTCCAATAAGTCTATGATGTAGACATTGGTATTCCTACTTTATAAGTGAGGAAACTGAGGTTCAGGTTCATATTTATGTAGTCAGGAAGCATAAAGTGACATGGACATTCACCCTCCTTTTTCTAAGGAGGAAAGAAAATTGTAGAAACTCTGGAAAGGGTTCTGGTCATGACTTTTGGTGCTGGAAACTTAAAAGGATTCGTTGCCTATTGCCTGTTTTCCTTCAGGAGGTTATTTCACATCTATAGTTATGTGTGGCTTAATGAGGGATATGTTCTGAAATTTTGTCATTGTGCAAACACCACAGTGTGTTTACACAAATTAGGAGAGCTACGCTGTCACTAGACAATATGGAACCACCTTTGTGCATAGGAATTCCAACATTTAGTGAAATGTACACAGTGCATTTTAAACTCATAGGCCAAAGGAACAAGGACAGCTCAGAGAAGTACCCCTTTAACTTTCCACCTGCAAAACGAGGTGCTTTGACTTAGGAGTCTCTCTGACCCCAATATGGGCATCTCTTCTATCTACACTTAAGTCTATGCTTTATGTCTTAGAGGATCCAAATACTCTTGGTGTCATTAAGTAAATATGTACTGATTATCTATAATGCATCAAGCACTGGACTGGATTCTTAAGATTGAAGGTTAAAAGACACACAGTGGGCAGGGGCAGGCCAATCTTAAGGAGCTGGTGGGAAAGGGGGAAAAGCAGAAAAACCATTTCAATTCCATGTGCCTGGGCTACGTGCAGAAGAAGCACATGGAAAAGAGAGTAACTCCATAAGCATAATGCTTTCTGAGAAAGCCTTCTTTACAGAGACAATAATGCCTGAGCTGGGTTTTGAAGGATGAGTAGGAGTTTGCCAGGGAGACAAGGTAGGACCTTAGCTGGCCTAAAGTGTGAAGGAAGCCTTCTCCATGACTGTTCTCTGAGAGATGTTTCTTTGTCTCTGAAGGGGGGGGTGGAATTTCAGGATCTGCCCAGTTTTTCAAGATACGTGGTTCTGTGTACTGTCCCTCCTCTCTCCATTAGCCCTTCTTTCCCCCTCCTAACTTGCTGTCTTCATCCAATCTGGCTGCCTCTCCACACAACTCTTTTCCCTTCAGTCTCTCCCGTTCTCAGGGTTTCTTTCCTTCTCCCTCCCCCGCCCCAGGCTTCTGGGTTTCCTCTTTCGGTGCGTCCGGAGTGTGTTTCTGAGAGTGCACGAGCTTTCCCGGACCGTCCCGCTGTCTTTCTGTGATTAGTGTGTGCGGGCGTTTTCCTGTGTGTGCTTTTCTTTCTCTGTGCATTCTGTTTCACAGTGATTTTCCCCTCCCGGTCCCCCTACTTGATTCTAAACGCACAAGGTTTAACAGCTCCAAGACCCCTCCTCTCTCTTTCCCCCACCCGGGCACCCCCAACTCACACTCCACAGCCCCGGAGGACACTTGGGGACAGGGAGCGTGCGGCGCGGGGTTCGTGCTGCAATCCGGCGCGCGGTTCCAACTTGCCCAACTTGTGCGCACCGCGGCCCGGGCCGGGACAAAGAGGCGCGGCGCCCCTCCCCCAAGCGCAGCTGCCCGCGACCCACACCCACACCCTGCCGCACCCCCGGCCCCCTCCCCACCCCGGCTGGGCTCCCGGCGGGACCCTCCCGCAGCCCGCCCCGCGCAGGGAGGCCCGGCACGCGTTTCACCTACCTCTGGCTGCGGCTCCGGGCGCGCCCGGTGGCTCCCGCGCCCCGCAGATGGCGAAGTCCGGGCGCCGGCCCGCGGGCGGCCCCTGCAGCGGGGCATGCCGGGAAGCCGCGGGCGGCGGAGGGACCCAGGTGCCCTCCCCCGGCGGCGCATCCAAATCCCCCGCTGCCAGGCGCCGCCGTCCCCGCCAGGCCCCCAGGCGGCCCGCGGGTTGGGGCGGCGGGAGCCGGGGCAGCTGGGAGGCAGACACTAGCTACCCGACGAGGCCTTCTAGTCCTGCAGAGGAGGACGAGCCCCCAGGAGAGCAGAGGGAGGAAGGGTCCCTGCGACCCGCGCCCATCCCGTCCTGGCTGCCATCCAGTGGGGGTTGGGAAGCCCCCAGTTTCCACAGTGACTGGTCATTGGTCGAGGAGGCCTCTCTGCAGATTGATGGAAGCCACTTACTAGCTATGGGCAACTTATTTCTCTATGCTTTGGTTCCTTCCTCTGCATAAGCACCTGGGTTGGTATAAGGGTCAATGACACAAAGCTTGCAGTGCACTGAAGAGTGCCTGGCCCAGGGTAGATGATGAATCAGTAGCCTGATACAGTCAGGACAATCTCAAGAAGACTTGCCCCAAGCCAGGACTCTGGCTGGCAGTCCTGCTCCTCATACCACACTACTCCATCTCACTGCAATGGGAGACAAACCTCATGGTAGGGACACAAACCCCATGCAGCTAGCAGTCATCCCTTGGCTATCCTTCACGCCTAAGGATTTTGACAACAGGTGGTGCAGGCTGCACTTGAGAGGTTGGAGACCTTATAGGTCCTGGAAGCAGACTAAAGGCTGCTTGGGCAGGAATTTCCAGAGTCCAGGATACCAGAAACATAACCCAGAAGAAGACATGGGCTCTGGTTGGCAGCATCCCTGAACTTTTTTTTTTTTTTTAAGAGAGGGAGAAAGTAAAAGAGAGAAAAGGAGAGAATCAATTTTATTTTTTCACTGGCCTTTGTTTCTCTGACACTTAGTTGTGCATGTAGTGCTGGTGTTTGAACCTGGGTCCTTGTGCATGCCAGCCAAGCACTTCAACCACTGAGGCACCACTCCAGCCCATCCCTGAACTTAAGGACAAGGCAGAGCCAGAGTAGGCTGACTAAAGCATAGGCAGGGTCCTAATGTTCAGGTCTAAGGTCAGTACCAATGACAAGTACCAAGGAAGCTAGATGCAGCATCTGCAAACTTATAGCCTCCAGGCCACACCCAGTCCTTGCAGGTATTTCTTTGACTCATGGCTTTTAAAACTCAAATTCATTGCCACCATTTTTGAAAATCAAGAGTTTCTCTCATAGATTTCCAACTTCTCTGGAAAATTTATAAAATCAAAACAGAGACCACAATCCACCAGGAGTAAGAGAAGGGCTGCTGCTGTCACCAGCCTTGCTGTCAGGCCCATCTCCATCCTCATTGTCCCTACAACATAAGCACAATCATTCATGCCCTTTTTGTTAGGTGCCTGGCCCTGTGGGCAGCTGGGCTTCCCCACAATTGACACTTTGGGAAGAGAAGGCTGGGGGTGATCAATCACCCTTTGGAGTATTACTGAGTCTGACTTCTGTGTATGGAAAATGGACTTACTGAAAAGAACAAACATTGGAAAGGATACTTGGGGACAGTGAACACCTCCATTTCTGGGAGATTCTCAGAGGAGAATCTTGGATAATTGTTTTGGATGATTAGACATTTGATGGCGTTAAGTGTTGAAGCTAAATCATATGATCTCTTGTGGCCTCTTCCCGGTCTGTACAAGAGATATCAAAGGAAGCTTTAGCCTTGAAGATTTATAACACAAGTGGAAAAGACATGCAAGGCCAAAGAACAAACTATACACACAAGGGAATAAGAGCTCAGTTGCTGCCTGGAGCTGACAGATTCATGCCCCAACAAACCACCCACTGCCCAGCTACCAGAACAGGGTTGTACTAAGGTTATGCCAGGTGACTTTCCAGCCAACTGTCTCCCATTATTCTAGCAACTTCTTCCATCCTGGTCCCCTCACCTCAAAGTCTCTCTGGATGGATCTGGGCTTTTGTGAGATACTCAGTTTTCTTACTCATAAGCAACAGGAATTAATTGTTCCACATGGTCAAGGGACTTGTGGAAAAAACATGGGGTGCCCACAGAATCATCAGGAGATGGAAGACCCAGATTAAGAAATGGACAGGCTCCAGGGGCTGAGTGTCATGCCCTAAAATGACTCACCTCCCTCCAGCTTTATCCTTCATTACAGATTCCAAGTCCTGAGTAGGACCTGATCCTTCCGGCTTCAACAGTGGGAGGTGAAGTACAGGTACCGTCCTATCTTAAAATATAGCTGCATGCAAGGCAGCTGCCCCCAAATAGGTAAGAGGGATAGTTGCCAGGCTGCTCTCCAAAATTCAAATACCCCTACTTATGGCCTCTTATTACTAAGTCCATACATCAAACTGTGGGGCAGGAGTCCCCAAATCCAGACTTGAACCTGGTGATTAGAGAGGAGAAGCCGGCAGATCAGAAGTGGTGCAGATCATGTGAGGAGGGAAGGGACCTGGCTCCTGCACAGTGGCTGCAAGCTCATGCTCCACCCGGGCAAGGAATAGGACATATATGGGCACCTGCTATGCATGTACTAGACACTGATTAGGCATCTGACACACTTGATGTCTTTGATCCTCTCAGAAACCCTGAGAAGTCAGTATGATTATGTTTACAAGAGACAAAATAGCCTCGGAGGGGTAAGGCAACTTGCCAGCTCTCCAGAGTAGGGCAGGGAGGGGAACTCAACACTCCCTGGCACCAAAGCCCAGACCACCACTCCAGGAACCTCATAGCTCTTCCAACAACCTGGGTCTTGGAACAGGGCCAGTGGTCAGCTGCAACAGATAGAGCTACTCTATGCCAACCTCATTCACATGTTGTCCTCAAAAATGCACTTACTCTGGTCCTGGGTGTGAGC
Organism: Aplodontia rufa; assembly: GCA_004027875.1. NCBI lineage: Eukaryota > Metazoa > Chordata > Mammalia > Rodentia > Aplodontiidae > Aplodontia > Aplodontia rufa. The sequence continues at coordinate 64,164 of PVKS010006779.1, read as the reverse complement.
CAGGTACTGTAGTTCCTGCAGTAAGTACACATTACTGGTCCCACCTTGACATCCTGGTGCTGTGTGATGTAAGTCTCTGTTCCCATCTGTAGAATGAGGGTAATAATAAAACCTATGGCCTGCAGATGTTTTGAGAAGGAAATAAGATAATGTGGTTAATCTAAAATCTTCAAAGTCTACTTTCTACAGAGAAAGTAGAATGGTGGTTGCCAGCAGCTAGGGAGGAGGAGAATGAGGGGTTGAATGGACCAAGTTTCAGTTTGGGAAGATTTTAAGAAGTGCTGGAAGTGAAAAGAAAAAGTGATGGAGGTTGAACGTGGTAATGTTTGTACAGTAATGTGAATGTCTTAATGCCAGTGCATTGTATACTTCAAAGAGTTTAAATGGTAAAGTATATTTATGCATACTCTTTCACAATGAAAAAGAAGTGCTCATTGCAGGATGACAGAGGGGGGGAAATGGGACTTCCTCAGTGTTCCTCAGACATGCGAAGCTCACCCCATATCAGGGCTTGGCTGTGCCCACTGCCTGGCATCCTGAATCCATGACTCCTTCTGTCCCTCTCCTTAGACATCTGCTCCAGTCACCTCCACAGAGGAGCCCTTCTGTAGCACCTCCCGTCCTTCATGATCCCCAGGGTCTGAGGTGGATTGTTAACTGCACTTAATTGCTACCTGACATTATACTGTGTGCTTGTTCATTGTTTGTCCCCTTTCAGAAACTAAGGTCCTTAAGGGCAAGGACTTGGCTGTGTTGTACTCTGCTGACCTGAAGAACCTAGAACAGATCCTGGCACTAAGCATGTGCTTAGCAGCACTTGTGCAAGGAATGGAAATAAAGCTGAGCTATCGTCACTTGTCATTCTACAGTGGAGGCAGGAACCCAAGACTGTCACCCAGCCCCGGAGGCCTGCTGGGTGTGGCAGCCTTTGGGAGACAGGAGGGTTAAACAGTGGGAAACTCTCAGGGAGGGGGAAGGCATCAGCATTGGAAAGAGATGGAAGGTTGACTTAAAGGATCTCGATTCTAAATCCCAGATTCCATTCCAGGTCCACTGTTATTTTAAGTGTTCAGGGCCCTTTTATGGATTAATGGGGAAAGTGAAGCCACCTAGGGAAGGGTTTGTGTATACACAGACGAGGGCTTCTCTGAGCTGTGGGTGTGGACGGAACCTTTGCAAGAGTTGAAAACCAGCAAACATTTACAACTGCCAGGGCTTCCTGGAGCAAGAGGGCAGGATGAGGAAGCCGGAAGAAAGGAGAAGTCCAGGGGAGGGTTGGGAGCTAGTAGGGCAGGCCTGAGCCAGGATCCCCATGGGCAAACAGGCCAGGTTTGCATTCCTCTTAGTTAAGGCAGCTGAACCAAAAGACACAGAGATCCTCAACAGGGATTTCCCCAAGGGACATTAGGACACGTGCACTAGGGCAATAGGGGACAGGGAATATACTCTTGGCAAAGACATCTAAAATCTTCAAAGGCTTCCAAAGTTCCCTACAGAAAGATTGTATAGCCTTCCTCTCTTGGTCATTTTAGTATTTTACCACATCCCTCTTTAGAGCAAATGGAAATCTTTCTTGCTTTAAATATTTAGGGTGTGATAGGTAGATGTGCATAAGGGGAAACAGCATCCCACATTTTACTTAATGCAGCTGAAGTTGGCTTAAGGATGGATTCAGTACTTAAATAAAGTCATTTGCATCTCTGGCCTTAAATTTGACCCATCAGCCTCTCCTCCCTTTAATGCTTCAGCATGATCATAATTCATCATAATCACTGCCATCTTTGAGACTGTACTGGGCACTTTACCCAGAATATATAATTATTACAATAATCCCTTATAATAGATTATTCTAGTACTAATAGATTTATTTATAGAATAATAGATTATTCTCTTATCAAAAATAGATTATCCTCCCTGAGTTGACATATGAAGAAACTAGGATTCATTTCTATAGCAAGTAAGTGGTAAAGCTGGTATTTAAACTAGCATTGTTTGTCTGAAAAGATGCATTATATGCCGGGCATGGTGGCACACACCTGTAATCCCAGTAACTTGGGAGGCTGAGGCAGGAGGATCAAAAGTTCAAGACCAGCCCAGACAACTTAGCAAGACCATGTCTCAAAATCAAAAATAAAAAGGGCTGGAGATGTAGCTCAGTGGTAAACTGCCCTTGGGTTCAAACCCAGTAGCAGAAAAAAAAAGAAAGAAAGAAAGAAAAGAAAAAGCTGTGCTACCAGCACCTAGTTTGGTACCAGCACCCAGTTCAACTCCCAGCACCTAGTTTAATGCCTCACCCATAAAATATGCTCCAAATACTTAGCTTCAGATGACCTTAATTAATGTGTTTTCAAGATAATACTCACGGAGTGTCTACTCTAGACCAGGTGCTTTGTAAATGGTGCCCCATTTGATCGTCTCAATAGCTCTGGGAGGGAGGAATTACCTCCACTTCACCCAGAGGGACACTAAGTATCAGGGAGGGTCAGGGACCTACCAGAGGTGCCACAGCTAATAGCTGGCAGTGCCGGGATGTGAAGCCAAGTCTGTATGACTCCAGGTCCTGTGTGATTCTCCTTCAACCACCTCCCTCTGTGATCTCACGGTTTTTGAAAGGATATCAGCTGCCCCCTTCCCTGTAGTAGATCACATTGCTGTGAAGTTGTTTCTTCCTCCTTAACGTTTGTGAAATATGCTTTGGTGTAAGTACCTAATCATGATGCCTCGAACATTTAATAATATGTCAGAACAATAAAAGGTGCTGCAAAAAGGGCACACTGTTCTCTTTTCGTCCTCTTTATATTTCCCAGGGGTGGAACAGCCTCCCACTAAGAGACACACGGTTCTTTGGCCTAGAAGTCCAGTTCAGGCCCTATGATGGGAGACAGGAACCTTATGATGGGAAGAAATTTGTTATTCCCTCTGGACTGGCCAGATCCCTGTACTCGGGCCAAGCAGAGCTGGAGACAGTAGAACCCTAGGGAACACAGAGGATAATCAAAACTCAGGAGGTAGGGGAAGAGGAGGGCTCCTTATTCAGCCATGAGTAGTGATTTCCCAGGACAACACGCAGACTGGAAGAGGTTGGTATCACTACTTGGCATTTGTCTAAACCTGGGCAAGACTTTAGAATGTCCAAAACCATCCAGGATGCAGGATCTGTCCCAGCAGGAAGAAATACAGGTCTGGGCTGTGCAGCTAACAGCCCAATTGGCCTTCAGGGTCTACGCAGTCCACATCTCACTACTCACCCATGCAGCAGCCTCTCCATCACCTTAGAATGCCCAGGGCCAGCAGGACAGAATGCTGCGAGAGACGGCTCCCAAGTGGAGCAGAACAACTGAGGGCCTATGACTAAGAAGCTGCACTTCAAGAAGTGGTCACTGGGTGTCACCCCTGCTTGTTAGGCAAGCGCCCTCATATGTTCGCTATTGCCAAAGGATGCCACGGACAGAGAATTCCTTTTGGAGGCTCAGCACACAGGCCCAACACCTTCTGTTTGTCCCATGAGCTCTGGGGATACTGCCATCCCTCGCACCCCGGCCTTCCTGGCTGGCCTGGATTGCATGGTCCATCACAGAATCGCTGCCCTGCAGCTCTCTCTGCAGCACCCGAACTCTGCCTTCTCCAATCAGCACTGCAGCATGCCATTAGGGAAATCCGCACAAGAGTGGCTTTGCTTGCAAGTCAACAGACGCACATTCCTGGTCAGCTGGTCCAGATGTGTCCAGGCCTAACTTCTTTCAAAAATGACTTTGTGTCTGATCCTCAAACCTCCATGCCCTGAACCCACTTTCATTGGTTTCATTCAAAACAGAAAAGAGAAATAGGTTCTAACTTCATCTTCTCATTACCAAACCTCTAAACCTATCAACTCTTGTATCTATCCCCTCCTCTTTCACTTCCACCCTGAATTCTGTCCTCCCTCACTTCCTAGTGGTCCTGGGTCCTTAGGCTTTCTCTCCTTTATTCCAGATTACCATCACCCTCTATCCTGGAGAATTCCCATTAACAGATAATTAAGCTCTATTATCTCTCATTTTAAAAATTTCTCAGTATGCCAAGTGACTCTCTTGAGACCAGCCTCTGACTCTGTTCTCTTGCAGTACTAAATTCCTCCTTTTGCTTCAATACCATCAAATCCTCTGTCTCTACCAAATACCTCCAATTGTCTTTGGCCTGATCAAATCTGGCTGATACCTACCTGCTCCACAGAAGTGACTTCTTAAGGTCACCCTGATCTCCTTATCATAACATCTTCTTTTAGCACTATCTCTTGCACAGGGATGGACCACATACCAGGATAGACCACACCCTTCCCTCTTGTCTTCCATGACGACACCTCTCCCTGTCTTAGATGTCTCTGCCTCAGTTTCCTTTGTTAGCTCCTCCATTATCTAAATCAAAGTATTAGGTCCCCAGTTCCAAATTGCTTTTTCTTTTCCTTGTTACCCCATTTTTCTAGGTCACCTCACCCATTTCTGCTGATCTGTATGGCACCTTTTTATGCTGATGCCTCACGAATTTGTATCTTTAGCCCCATCCTCTTTGACATCTCCCTTGCATGACCATGGGTGTTTAAACATGACCAGGTCCGGAATAGGGTTTTCCATTTCTCTTTCTCCCCCAAACACCTGTCCTATACTTAGCCTGCTCCATCTCTGGAAAGGATCCCTGTTGTCCACATGGCTCAGGCTCCAGACCCATTTTTTCTTTCACTTCCTCATATCCATTCCATGGCAAGTCTGATTTCCTCTATCTTCAAAATTCTTTTTAAATTCTTCACTTCTCTCTCTCCTCACTGCTATCTCATGCTTCTTCAGGACTCCATTATCTACCTACTAAATGGATGCAAAACATTTATAACTAATCTTCCCTTTTCCACCCTCTTTTGTTTGTTTGTTTCTGGTGCTTGGGATTGAACCTGGGGGCACTTAACTGCTGAACTACAGCCCCCCTCCGTTTTATTTATTTACTTTTTATTTTGAGACAATCTTGCTAAGCTGTCAAAGCTGACCTCCAACTTGAGATCCTCCTGCCTCAGTCTCTCTTTGATCTGTTTTTGACACAGCAGCAATAGTGGTCTTAAAGCCGAAGTCCATGATGGAAATGTTCTGTATCTTAGTCTGGGTACACATATGTAAAAATTTGAGGTGTGCTTAAGATCTGTACACTTCACTATGTGTTATGCCTCAAATAAAATACAAAGCAAACCCAAAACACCTAAGTAAGATGTCAATTTCCCAGTTAGAATTCACTAGCAACTTCTCTCTGCACTCAGTGTTAAAAAAAAAAAAAAAAAAAAAAAAAAAAAACATGCTGCAGGACTTTGCCCCAGCAGTTTTCTCCAACCTAACCTCACCTGCCACTGTACTTCCTCCTCCTTGCTTGCTTGCTAGAGCCAAGCTGCCCTAGCTTTCATTTACTTTCGCCAACATGCCAAAATCTGTCCTGCTGACCCCAGGACCTTTGCCCAAGCTGTTCCCTTGGCCCAGACCCCTTCCCTTTCTTAGCACCATCTCGCTCATCTCACCTGTGAAGGCTTGTCCAGACCCCTCACTTCTAACGCATGTCACGTTCTTTCTGCTCCTAACTCACTGTATTATCATACTGTTATAACTGGAACTGTTACCAATCTCAGGTTTTTGGAACCAGAGTTGTAGAAATGAACACTGGACCCAGAAAGTATTTAAGCACAAGCAAGATTTTATGAGGGGGCTTCTGCTTGAGCCAGAAAGGAGACAAAGCATCGAAGGGGTACAGAAATCCCAAGCTAACTCGAGGAAAGAACAAAGGGAACAGCTTTGGTGGCATCTACCAGCTAGGCAGGAATTGGTCTCTTGATGTCACTGCAAGTAGAGGTGGGACTTTAGTCATATCTGTGCTCTTCTTCATCATGTCACTTCATATGTCCCTCATCTCATCACCATCTTGAATCTCCACCATGGGATGTGCTTTCACTATGCTAATAAGGAAAAGGGTAGCTGGATTACTTCAGTGACTATGTATGCATTTGCCCCTGACCACCTGGAGTTTGCCTTATCATCTGGGAAAGTCTCTAATATTATTATTTTCAGACTAGGGCAGACCCTGCTTTGTCTAACTGAAGCTGGCATTTCTGCTGGCCACGTGGTCTCAGAAGGCTGAGCAGACTTGCCTAGCCTCCCATGTCCTGGAGTGTAATCTCACTCCAGTAGCCTTGAAGATTGGTTTTCTTTTAACTCCTAATTTTCTGGGATGGCTGTTAACCCTGTAAGACTGAGAGCTAGCATGGCTTTCTTATTCCCCCTGAGCGGTGTTCATCCCTTAGTCCTAAGGGGTCCTGTTTTTCATGGGGGTCTCTAACTGTTTCAGGACTATTTTGTAATTTGACACTTATTGCATCCAAACTGCTATATGTAAGTAGTACATAGATGATCACTACCAAGTCTTAAAGAGCAAAAGCATCCATTGAGCTCTCTTTTTTAATTCTTATAAATCATGGTAGAGATGCTTAAGAAATCATCCTTCCCCATAGGAGCCTAAACAATGTTTTCTCTAAACACTGGCAATCTAGCTGGGCATGGTTGTGCATGCCTGTAATCGCAGCATCTCTGGAGATTGAGGCAGGAGGATGGCAAGTTCAAGACCAGCCTCAGCAACTTAGTAAGGGCCTCATCAACTTAGTGAAACCCTGTCTCAAAATAAATAAATAAAAATTTAAAAAACAAACAGGCTGGGGACGCAGCTTAGTGGTTTTAGCACCCCTGAGTTCAATCCCAGTACCAATAATCAAATAAACATGAGCAATCTATCTACACAAGTGTGGAGGAAAATGGAAGACTGTGGCCAAGGAAAAAGTTTAGGAGGCCTGGGGCGGGGGGGGACAGGGAGAAAGTCAGCGCCAACAGCAGTCCTTACTCTTCTACAAGCAAGCCTGGGCAGTGCCATCTCCTTTCCAACTCCCCCTCCTGCTCTCCCCCTACCCCACCCATGACCCCACCCCCAGGGACCTCAGGTGATTCCATTGCAGCAGTCTCCACCCCTAGACTGGAGTGGCAGAGATGGTGGGGACATGGTATCATGGGTTGAACTTTACCCTTCAAAAAGACAATAGGTTCACTCACAACAAAGGAGAGGCACAGGTGGGAAGTTAAACAGCCATGGACCAGCATAACACGAAGCACAAATGAGAGCGTTATATTTTCTTCTCAATGTAAGCTGGAGGCTAGCAACACAGGCCCCAGAGACCAGGTGCGTCACACCAAAACTCCTGAAGCCGCAGGTGCTTCTCAGGCACCTGTCCAACAAGCCAGCCCCTTGACATATCCAATTTTTCTGACAAGCAAAGTCACTCAAAAACAGGGCCATTCAGAAGAACTTCATTTATTCAAAAGCTCTTCTGAGAGGATTTCTGTTTGCTCCAAGGATCGATCGCGCTGTGGGTGACAGCTCTTCTGGTGTTGTAGAAAGACAATCTAAACACCTCCAGGCTAATCTATTCCACTTGCCAATCATCCAGGCTGCGTAGTACTTCCAAGACCCAGCAATGCCCGCTGGCCCCCAGGGTGGTCTAGGAGAGAAATGACAGGGGTGAGACAGGGAAAGGAAGAATCCCTATAGTGAACAATCCCTGGTCTAACCCAGCACCCGGAACTCACTGCTGTTGTGGATCTGTACACACCTGGATCAACACAAACCACCCAAAGGGACGGTGATGAGGATATAATAAAAGAAACTAGGCCACTGTAGCCATCTAACAGTCTCTTGGGAAAAGGAAGAGGGAGGGAGGAGACTGTGTAGCTGCTGAGAAAGATAACCCTTGTTTTGACAATACAGACTGACTCCAATTCACTTCGACTTTTGTGTCTTGGCTTTTCCTAAGAGAAACAGTTAACATCCAACACCTTCACTTGAACAAAATGCTCTTTTAGTTTAAAATGCATTTTCACAGTTTTTATTTCACATTGGTAAACACTTGAACATTTCTCCACTTCCAGCCTACCTTCCTTCCTATGACTTCCTTGTGTGTGTTCTCTGTCAAGCTGGAAAACCTGCTCTTCTTCCACTGTTTTCCAGCCTCCATGCCACTAGTGTTGGTGCTGCTGTTGCTTTTGCAGTGCTGGGGGTCGAAACCAGGGCCTTGCACATGCTAGCCAGGGACTCTACCACTGAGCTACAACCCCAGCCCTGCCATTCTTTATCTGTCACCTCCTACCACTACCAGTGCCCAAGTCCACCTTTTGGATCCTATCCATCTTTTAGCGCACTTTCTCTAGCCACCTCCCACTTTTCTGCATCCCACTTAAACTTACTGACTCCCTCCTCCCACTGAGGGCCATGACACTCTGCCCTTTGGACCTGTGTCACATGCTGCCTTATGTCACAAGTATTCTTAGCAAAGAGAGCCTGCTGTGTTAATCATGCACACAGGGCTCTAATCCCATCTCTGCCTGGACATGGTACATCACCAAGTGAGTCATACTCTCACCCTGGCCTCAGTTTCTTTTTTGTGAGAGGAGAGTTTGAAGAGGGATTCAAAATGTTTCTCCTGTTTCTCGTAATTCAGAAATATTTCCTCAGCACTGCTTCATGCTGCAGGATCAGGAACTTCCTTACAATAGAGACCTTGAGGTTTTCATCCGAGTTCCCACAGCAGACCTGGCTTGCACACTGACATTCAATACATTTTGTGCAACCAATATCTTATTTTATCCTGATAGTGTCCTAAGAGGCTGACTCCAGGCACCAGAACCAAGCCATTGGAGGTGTGAGGAAGCAGAATGGCCTTCCAGGTCCACATGGTTAAAGATAGGCCAAGGAAATTCTAATTATTAGAGAGAAATATCTAAGAAACAACCCAGAGTAATGATTAAGGCAAGTTCTCCCATGAACAGCTCTGGGCTAATGCAGGCTCAGCAGCAGTGTTCCTCAACTGGAGGCAACTGTGCCCTCCAGGAGATATTTACCAATGTCTGTGAACATCTTTGCTTGTTAAAACTGGGAGGGAAGATGCTACTGGCATCTACTGGATAGAGGCTGGATAGATGCTGCTTAACATCCCAGGATACACAGAACCATCTCCTACAAATAAGAGTCATTTGACCCCTGAATGTCACCAGTGCTGTGGTGGAAAGACCCTTTTATGTACATCACACACTCTTCTCCCTCTCCCATCTTGCCTCAATATTTCTCCCTTCTTCTCCCAGAATAGCCAATACATTCCAGATGATACTCCTAGAATATGGTACAAGGACACACATGAGCCCTCAACTCTACTTCCTTATCTTGAAGAAGGAAAATTCAAAATTGAGCCCTAGCTCATCTTTCATAGAACCTCCTTCCATCTTTTGAAACTCCCCATTGTCGTCTACAATGTGTACACCAGGGGGTGAGGTTGGATGGGTGAGAAGAAGGAATAAGAATGCCTACCTACCCAAGGAGCTTTTGAAACAGAAAGGATCATTTGAGGAAAGCCAGACTTTTCACAATGAGCACACAGATGAGGTGGCGCATCCCCTCTCTATGAGAGAAGGTAAGAATCCACTTACAGATTGCCTGTTGACAGATGCAAGAGAGAGACTCTAAGAGCGCAGATGTTCAGAGCTGCTGCCAACAGAAAGCAAGACAAGTGGGGGAAGATAGCGCAGTTAGCAGATTCAGTTTACGGAAGCTGTTTACGCCTAACTTTTCAGGAACACAATGTGTGAAGAAGGACTCCCATATCAGAGTAAGTGGAAATTAGGAACACACCCAAGGCCGCTAACCTGATACCTCCCTTGGCCATTCTGAGCCTCCACAGAGAGAACCTAATTCTTGTGCTTTAGGATTTCCCCCTCCATGTAACTAATAGGCATCCTCCTGTTTATCTGCCACCTCTTCTTCCTAATGGCAGAGTTGACTCACTCATACTTATTTTTGGCTGGAATATAAACCTCAGTCTTCTCAGTGACTCTCAAGTCATTGAAGCAAATGATTCAAAGTTGAAGGCTCAATCCTTACACCACTAGCTTGTGGGCCAGTATACACTCCAGAGATGTTTTACAGGGAGGGCCGGAAAGCACTGTTGTAAGGTGCAATGATTGTACCACTGAGGGATTCTAATGATGCCTCTCAGAATCCTGAAGCCGTCCTAGGTGGGATCTGAAGCAGGCTTGTGTAGCATTCCTGAAAGAAGCAGGAAGCAGGAAACTCAAAATCTTAAACTTTCTTCTGCTCTACCACAGGTGAAAGAGAGGCCGCTTGGATACAGTGGCCATCAGTCTACTAGGCAACATTCACCTTAAAAATTGTAATTTTTCTGTGCCTAATTCCAGGTGTTGTATTATAGCAGTTCTTAGCCACTAAAATTTCAATTCAAAAGGAGCTAGAGGGAGACCTGGAAGCTGTAATTTTCTAAAGCATTCCAGGGGGAATCTAAGGACTGGGAAGCCTGGGATTGGTTGAGCTGTAAATCCTACCTCTACAGGATTTGGGGTTGGGAGACGGGGCAGCCATTCACGGACTTATGCTTATGCCCTGTGCACTTACATTTGCCTTGGGAGAGAACTTCACCTCCTGAGAGGCAAGCACGTTTCTGATTGTGCAATAGCAATTAGGAACTCAGGTGACAATGAATGAAGCCAGGAAGTCAATGAACTTTGAGAAATTGTACATAGAGAGGCCTTGAACTCCCTCCAATTAATATATTGGCTCAGCTACAAGGAAGTAACCAGTCTGACATGAACCAACAGATAAGAGGACACGAGAGAAACAGGGTGTCAAAAGAAGAAAGGAACCAGACCAAAAAAGACACTTATCTCCTACCAATGGTTATAAGCAGTATCAAAGTCACCATGGAAGAGAGCTGGTGGACTGTAATTATTATGCTCTGGATTTGAGATTTCCCCCAAATATCCAGGAATATCCAGAGGTAAAATTACTGGATTATGAAAGCTGTGACCTAATCAGTCTATCCTAGTTTGAATGGACTGAATGGGTGGTAACTGTAGGCAGGTGGGGTATGGCTGAGGAGGTGGCACACTGGGGACATGTTCTAGAAAGTTCTATCTGCCCTGCAGCCCCTTTTCCCTCTCTCTCTCCCTCTGCTTTCTGACCCCACCATTAATTGATCAGCTTCCCTCTGCTGGGCCCAGAGCAAAAGACTCAGCTATCAATGGACTCAGACCTCTGAACTGTGAGCCCCAAATAAATTTCTTACTTTCAGCTCTTTTTGTCAGGTGTTTTGGTCATAGTGACAAAAAAAAAAAGCTAACTAAAACAATAATAGTAGAAGGATAAGTATGTCCCAAGCTCCATGCTAAGTGCTTAGCATTTAACTATCAGAGCAACTCTTGGAAGTAAGATATGAGTTTTATTCTTACTCTGCAGAAGAAGAAACTGAGTCTTGGGGGATTCAAGTGACTTGCCCGGGGTCACATACAGCCTATAAATGGCAGAGATGACCCCAAAGTCTTTGCTTCTAGCCCCAGGCCCTATTATTGCCTTCAGAATCCGAACAATGGAGCCCCAGGATCCTAGTACAGTCGACCCTCCACAACCACAGGTTCCACATTCATGAATTCAATCAACCATGGATTAGAAATATTCAGAAAAAGGAGCTGGAGTGGTGGCTCAGCGGTTACGGTGCTTGCCTGGCATGTGCAAGGATGAGGGTTCAAATCTCAGCACAACATACACAATGAAGTGTCAGAGAATTGAAATCCACATGAGAAACTAAATACAATTGAGTCTCTCTGTCCTTAAAAAAAAGAAGAAGAAGAAAGAAATATTCAGAAAAAAATTCGGTCTGTATTAAAAATGTAGGCTTCTTTCCTTGTTATCATTCCCTAAACAATACAGTAAAATAACTATTTACAGCTCGTTTATATTGTACTAGGTATTGTAAGTAACCTAGAGATGACTTAAAGTATACTGGAGGATTGCTAGGTTATGTGCAAGTACTATGCCATTTTATATAAGGGATTGGTTCAGTATCCACATTGATGGTCCCCAGATAGCAAGGGACAAGTTACATGCATGTGCTCTATGTAGTTGTTAACCTGTCACTTATCCACAGAGCAAGTTCGATTCTTCTGAATTATTTCTTTGATACTCTTTGCCAAGTTCTGAAATAAAAAAAAAACTGAAGAGCACCTGGATGAACAAAAACTAAACTAAACACCTCTGTGAAAGGGAAAGTAGTTCCCCATTGCCCAGTCATCCAAGCTACTCCCCCACCCACCACCCCAACCCTTACTCTCAAGTCACCAGCCTCATCTCTCATTATTTCTCTCTTCTAACACACTATAGATGCACACTGCAAATATCATATGATAAAGTGAATCTGAAATTTTAATGCAAAGGAAGCATCATCAAGATTCCTTGGGATGGCTCTCTTCACGTGGAATGGGGAACTGACACAGATTAGAGGGAACTGAACCAGGTCTATAGACGAGATTGCTGGAGAACATTTGGGGAGGGAAGATGAATAGATATGATGTTGCAGCAAGGGTGAATACAGAGGGCTGGGACGGATGGCATTCACTCAATCAAAAACATTCAGTAAATTTTAATTACTCACTAAATACAAGGCCCATAACTATGCATGGACATGGTAATAAACTACCAATAGGAACCACAAAATTCACACAGAGGAAAATCACGGGGTGATCAGCAGACTGACAGACTTCAATTAAAAATCTCAGCCAGCTATAAAGGACATGTGATAAACAGTTATCTTTATAATAATTTCCCTATTATGAAGATAAATGAAGCAATTACTCTGATAGCAATGCTAGCTTATATTAATGAGTGTCCACTATCTGCCTTGAATTATACAAAGCACTTTATAGACATCACTACATTTTGTGGTTCTAACTCTCAGAGATGGGTTTTTATCATCTGCTTATTAGAAATGAGGAAACTTAAGCTTAAACATACAAATGTTCCCAAGTTTGTACAACTAGTAAGATGCAGAGATAGAATTTGAAATCCAGTGTATCTGATGCCACAACTCCCATCAACGTTTTTCCAAGTTAGGCCTCTAATCACCTGCAGCAGAATCTCTTGCAATGCTTATCAAAGTTCAGATCTCTGAATCCTCTTCTATGCCTCTGGTATAGGTACTTAATGTTTTGGTACCACTGTACCACCACTGCCTACTGAGGATGGGGAGGATGCTATTCAGCACTGAATCCTGTTCAGTCCAGAAGAGCTGATCAGAGACTTAAAAAGGAAGAGAACATTAGGGAAAAGTGACTGTAACATTGTTAGAAGGCAAGCAAAGTCAACTGAGTCATTGAGAAGGTGACCTCAAAATATGGGTGAAAACAGAGCTAGAATTCTATGGATAGAAACTCAAAAAGTAGGTCAATCTAAGAAAAGTAGGTTTTTCTTTATCTGCTCTGGACCTTGGATCCCCAGCTTGACTACAGTTCACTACAACCTGGTCTGATCTGGGTGGAATATCAGAAGCAAAGGACAAACCAAGCTCATAAACAGGGATCAATAAGTAACAAGATCAGAAGATGGGGCAATTGGGAGCTGGTTGGCACAGGAACACAAAGTGAGTCTGGCCAGTAGTTCAGGACTAAGACTGAGTGAAAGGGTAGTCTGGGACCTGTTTTGATGTGACACGACTGCTGGGCATAGGGAAACCTTGAGTCAAATGTCCATATAGGTCCCCACTATAAGAAGGGATTCAGGCATCCGGTGGAATATTGGATCAAGCCCTGTAAAGTCTCATAGGTTTTGTTGAGTCTATTTTTAAATAATTGAAGCATTCCCCTTGTATCATTTATTTAGGGTTCATGTTGTCAGAATTTAGATACAAGTATAGCTTGTATTATTTATACCTATAGATAGTGTGAAGAACAAATGCAGTTGATTGGAAAAAGTCAGAGGGTCACACTGTGTATTTTAATTTCCTCTCATTTCATGATCTCAAGTCTGGGAAATGAATACTGCTGCAGCTTGCAAGTTGAGAAACTGAGAAATTCCAGGTGAATGTCAGGAGGAAAGAGGTTTGGGAAAGCAGATTAAATATACCACCTTAAAGGCAAGGGGAAAATTAGAGTTTCTAGACCTTGCCTTGAAGAAGAGAAATTTTACTTCCTATGGGCTGCCTTGTAGAGGGAGTCACTCATGGACAAAAATCAATAAATCTTCCTGAGGCCCTAAGCAACTTAGTGAGACTCTGTCTCAAAACAAAAGATAAAAATGGGCTGGGGAAACTATACAATTGCTAGAACCAAAAAAAAAAAAAAAGAATCAAACCTCAGTGACACCATTATAGGCACTTCCTCCCTCACAAGATTGCCATACCTCAAGAATTAAAGCCAAGAATCAATGAGTGGGATGCCATCAAACTGAAGAGCTCTGCTCAGCTAAAGATTTAGTCAAGAGTATCAAGAGAGAACCTACAGAATGGGAGAATATCATTGCATATTATGTCTCTGATAGGGGACTAAAACCCAAAATATACAAAGAACTAAAAAACTGTACACCAAAAACACAAATAATCCAATAAATAAGTGGGTTAGGGAACTAAATAGAAATTTCTCAACAGAGGAAGTCCAGAAAGCCAATAAATGAGAAAATGTTTTACATCACTAGCCATCAGGGAAATGCAAATCAAAACTGGAGTAAGATTCTACCTCACTCCAGTCAGAGTGGCAAAAATGAATAATACAAACAATAACAGATGCTGGAGCAGTTGTGGGGAGAAAGGAACTCTAACACACTGCTGGTGGGACTGCAAACTTGTATGGCCACTCTGGAAAGCAGTATGGAGACTCCTCAATAACTAGGGATAGAATCAGGATGGTTTTCTTCCAATTTCAAAAATATCCAATTTTGGGACCGGCGTGGTGGCTAAGTGGTTACAGCACTTGTCTGGCATGCACGAGTACATGGATTCAAACCCCAGCACCACTTACACAACAAAAGTTATGTGAAAAACTAAATAAAAATTGACTCTCTCTGTCTCTCTCTCTCTCTCTCTGTCCTTCTTTCTTAAAAAAAAAATCCAGTTTCAAAAATATCTCTCCTACAGCCTGTACTCTAAGCTTTTAGAAGAAAAAGGAGATGGAGAAAAGAAAGACATCAGCTCCCATTTAGAAAGCAACAGAGGTACCAGGGTTACCTGGAGAGGATCGAGGGTACAGCTCCTTCTTGTTTTTCTTTACCTACCTCCTGCATTTTGTCTCAAAGAGCAGTCTTGTAATTGGATGGTCATGTTGGGTAGTGGAAACAACACATTACTTAAATCAGAAGCATTAGGAATCTCAGGTCCCGGACCTATGAATCCAAATGTGCATTTTGACAAGATTCCTAAGTGATACTTAAACACTTTAAAGCTTGAAACATCGTACATTAAAACACCATTAATTGGGCTGGAGCGGTGGCTCAGTGGTTACGGTGTTTGCCTGGCATGCGTGAGTATGTGGGTTCAAACCCCAGGACCATGTGCACAATGAAGTATCCAAGCAATGAAAGCCACATGAAAAACTAAATAAAATTGATTCTGTGTCTCTCTCTTTCTCATTGTCCCCCTCTCTTAAAAAATTAATCTATAAATCATTTGTAAATTGACTTTTTGTCTTTCTTTACATGGGTTCCTATCACATTTTCAAATTTTCTAGCTCTGGGACTATATCCAATGGCCTGAATAGTTTGAGATTTAGTGATTGCCTGGTTTAGGGTCTAGAGAAAGGCCTTGTGGCCCTTAAAATATAATGATACCTCTATGCAAATCCATTTACTAATTAATTAACTTGCTAATTCATTCAAGAAATACTGATTGAATACCAGACTAAGCTTAAAAAGCATGGCTCCCATCCTAGGACATCTTAGGGACATGCCTAGACAGCCAACTCCAATCCACTGCAATAAACATTTTGGTAGTGAGGAAAGAGAATGCATTCTGGTGGAATTGTTACAGTCTGAACCCATCACAAGCAGGAATAATTCTGGAGGCAGTTCCAAGCTGCCTGCCTCTCCCATCTGACTCTGCTTTTCCTGTGGTCTTTTATGTGCAGCTCCTCTGCCCACGCAGAAGGATGAGTTATTGGGACAGTCCCTGTCTGGTGACTCACAGGAGACTGATGGTGATGATTTGCTTAAATTCTTCTCCATTCCCCAATGATCACTACTTGTGGTGTGAACTTTCCCTTAGCTCAGGGTTTCTTAACTTGGGGGTCCATAAAGAGGTCACTTCTAGGGATGGGAAATAGGGGGCAGTTTATGTGCAGGCTGTTTGAGGTACCGGCTTCATATGTTTGTCCCAGGAGAGAAAGTGGATGCATTTTCACCAAAGGATGAAACCTAAACATTGAGAACATTTTGTTACTATCCATCTGCTGCCCAGAGAGAGTCTTGTGTTAACAGCTCCTTCTGTCTCTTCCTTCTCCATCTCCCACCTTTCTCTCTAGGCCTAGTTTGATTAGCCAGAAGGAACTCTGGGGTACCACAAGTGTTCCAAAGAATCAAGGAACAACCTTAGTCCCAACACGACACTGTCACAGGAAAGCACAGCTGGACCACAGATGTAGTGAGGAAGATAAATCCCTACAACGCCGCACCAGGCACCAGGTCTTAGCAATTGACCAGCTGTTCCTCTGTCTTCAACAGCTAGAGGTAAGATGAACTTTTACAGTCACTTTCTGGACTTTCAGGGTAGCACAAAGCAATGGCCCCAGCCATGAAAACCCTTTCCTTTGCCCGGAGATATCCATAAAATATCACGTGAGAGACCCAGGGAGAGAGAGGGAGACTATGGATAGGCAAAAATCATTAATGGCCTCAAAGAGGGTCTGTTTTTACTTTAAAAATTTAGATTTCAGAAAGCTACCTTTGATGTGTCTTTCCTAGTTCAAAATCAGCCATATAAAAAGCAGGAAGTGTGATCTGAATATTTTCTAAGACAGAGAATCCCAAACCATTCCTATATGGCTTCAAGTACATTATGAATTTACTTTGCAATGCAAATTTCCCTACCACTCCCACTGTATAATAATTTGAGCTTATAAAATAAATTTATAAAATGCCCTTTGAATATGCTGTGTGACTATAAATTTTCCTAGCCTTCCTGCTTCTATCTTGCTTGATTCATGCTGAAAGAGTTTACTTCCTTGGATGCAGAAGCCCTGGTAAAGTGGCATAAAAGGAGGGTGGGGCAGCCCAGAACCATGTGAGGAAAATAGAATGGGAGCAAATACGCGCAGCGGAACATTCCGAGCTGACTTTCATTGATAGCTCAGAGCAGTCAGGCCACACCAGTTGGCCACTACAGAAGGGTTTTCAGAACAGCAGCTTTTGTCAATGTGAATGCATAGTGCGCAAGCCTGGTTCCAGAGGAGAAGGAGATATAGCCCTGAAATCTGCTTCTTGGGCAGGAGATGAGAATGAAGTAATTGCTGTATAGGATGAGTAAATTTCATGCAGAAAATCTACCAAGGGGATGGATTTACAAACCCATATCAGATGACCTATAGATTCACAGTCTGTCCAATATTCATTCATTGAGCAAGAGTTTATTAAGAGTTTCACACATACTGTAGCAGTGTGCCTTACACCAACATCATACCACCAAACAGAACAGCTACAGCTTTCAGCCCTCAGGACCCTTGAAAACTAGTAAGAGAGATGGACAATAGGCTCTAACAGGGGCAGTACTTTCAGGATGCTCGGTGGGGTTGGGGATACATAAAGGACAGAGGACAGGCAGCCAACTCTGACTCAGGAGATCAAAGAAGCCTTCCTAGAGGAAGTGATATTGGGGTTGACAGCTGAGGGATGAACAGCAGTTAGCTAAGCCATGGAGTGAGGGATGGGACAGCAAGGAACAGAATTTCAGACAGGGAACAGGATGAACTCTCTCTGGGGGATATGCATATATTTGTCAACTAAGGTAAACATTTAACTGTTCAGTGGAATTTTCTGTTCAGTGTTTATAGCCTCCTAGCACATCTATGCCAGTCAGAGCTAACAGATGCCCTGGACCAGGGCTTTCAAAGTATTTGCTGGTTCTTTGGTTCTGAAAGGTCTGCAAACTCCTGATGTGACTGTCATTGATAAATGTTATTTGATATTTTCTAAATAAAAAAATTCAGAACAGTTTTAGGTTGTTAGTTGATGTTTAACTTTATATTTCAAAACAGCTTCCAACTTATAGAAAACTTTTAAAGATAGTGCTCAATCCCCCAACTCTCATATATTTAACTACTTTACCAATTGTTAACATTTGCTTTATGCATTTATTATTTTTTTAAAGAGAGAGGCCCTTGTTGCTCCAAGACTTTATTGTGTACATGGTGCTGGGGTTTGAACTCATGTGCTCATGCATGCCAAGCAAGCGCAGTGACTGCTGAGCAACCACTCCAAACCCTGCTTTATACATTTATTATCTCTCTACCTATATATATCCACACACATTCCTTATTCCTCCTCCACCTCATCATTTTATTATTATTGTTGTTGTTGTTGTTATTTTTTCCAGTTTGAGGCATCAAATCTTTTACTCCTAAAAACTTAAGGAGGTGTCTGTTAAGAACAAGGATATTATTACGGAAACCCAGTACAATTATTGAACTCAAGAATGCTAACGTTGGCATGACACTACCATCTAGCACATAGTTGATTTCAACCAATTATCCCAATAACATCCTTGACACTTTCCTGTGCTTTGACATGAGCAGAATGGAACTGCAAAAAGAAAAGTACCATATCTCAAACTTTGTGCACTTTGGAGGTCCTCAGTGTGGCGCAGTCCAGCCAGGATCACACACTGCCTTTAGCTGTAATGTCCTTTTGGTCATCTTTAATCTGGAACAGCTCCTCAGCCTCTTTGCTTTTCACGCTATGGCTGTATTTGAAGAGTACAGATCCATTGTTTTGTACGATGCCCTTCACTGTGAGTTTGTTTGGTGTTTCTTCATGATTAGATTCAGCTTACGTATTTGTAGCTGGTAAGCGGTATCGTGACCTCTTCAGGAGATCACATTAGGAAGCTTATCATGTCAACACATCTCACTATTAGTGTCATAAACTTTTATTTGACTTTTTAGTATATTTTAAATGGTAACAAAAACATACATATCCAAAGATGCTTCTATTCAAATTTCATCACAAAGAAGATGAATAATGAGCTAAACTGCTTGAGTTTACCTTGTTTTAGTGCAACCGTCAATGTTCAGTCTCTCCTGCCATCTTGTCATATATTTGAACTTTGTGTGTCATTGATGAATAAGGTTATAGCTGTGTACTGAGCTTGAAAAGCCTGAATGTAAAATAGTACAAGTAACAAATCACTGCTGAGCCACATGAATCAGAAATTCTGATACGATACAACCAAAACAACATACAAAAATAAATTGTAGTCCTGATGCAGATTTAAGTCAATAGTGAGCCTGATTAGTCAGATTTAAATTAATAAAAAAGACATGAGTATCAAAGCCTGACTTTTTGCTAATTTAGACCTATAACTTAATAAAACACTTTGAACATGTTGTGCATATGTTTTCTATTTGGTTCCCTGTATAAGATATTGATTATAACAAAGATCTCTTAACGTTAGTCATTTGGAAATCATATCCTACCCCCGTAGCTCCTACCCCCAAACAATTTCTGCAACCCTCTCATCATCTGCAGGCCTCAATGTTTTTTTCCTGGTGCCTGGTATTTCACCCTGATTTTCAAGAATCCCAGGGCTCAGGGAGCACACACACATCCACTTACCAATGGGTTTTTAGGTATGTTCCCTGGTTGCATCAAGATGCACAAAGTATGAGATCTATTTATTTTTTCTTTTCTTTTTTTCTTTTGAAATTCAGTCTCTCCTTCTCTTTCTTCTTCTTTTTGTGCTAGGGATCAAACACAGGGCCTTTATATGCTAGGCACGTACTCTACCACTGAGCCATACCCCCAGCCCTGTTCTATTTATTTCTAATGTCAATATGAACATTTTAGGAATGTAGTCATAATCTATGCAATTGCTTGCTTAGCCACCCACTGACCACACAAATGACTCAAGCACAGGACAGCCCTACCTCGGAAGTGTCTATCCCAGAGCTCTTACTCCAAAAATGAGGACACTGAGATGCAGACAGGTGTCTTCTGAAGAAGAGAAGCTGCTAATGGCAGACTGCAATCCAGACAGCTCTGCCTGTGCCAAAACTCCCATGGCAGAGAAGCTCCCTGGAAGGTGATCAAGCCACCTTCCTGCCTCTCTTTTGGCAAGTATGGGTTGCTGGCAGCTGAAGCAGATCTTAAGCAAGGTCCTTCATCCAGTTTACTCATCTCAAATTTAGTCACAGAGCTGAAGTCCAGCAGAGTCTTAGAGACCTCTAGATTTCCTCATAGATTTTGCAACAGAAGATGGTCCTAATGGAAACACAGGCCTGGGGAACTGCAGATGCCTTAGAAAGGCTTTAAACATTTTTTTTTCCATTGGGAAAGTGCATGTTATGTTCAAAGAATTTTCCAAGCTCACCCAATGTATCTACAAATTGAAAATCTCCTCCAACTCATTTCATTCCATTAAATCAGGATAGAATTCATATTTACATATACAAAAAGTACAATAGCTTTTTGGTGAGTGACAAGGAGAATATCAAAAAGCTTAGGACTTAGTCCTATGTGCAAGAAGTCAAAACAATCCTGGAAAGATGTTGCCCGCACACACACACACACACGCACACTCCCTCCTTCTCTCTCTCTCTCTCTCTCACACACACACACACACACACACATACACATACACACATTTTTTAAAAGAATCAATTTTAATTAATTTACTTTTTCATCTAGTTTCTGTTTCCCTGACACTTGGGTGCATATGTAGTGCTTGGGTTTGAATCCATGTCCCCATGCTTGCCAGGCAAGTCCTGTAACTGCTGGGCCACTGCTCCAGCCCCAATGCACACATATATTAAAAATTTAGGTGGCTGAAGCGCTGTATCAGCAGTTTTGGTGCTTGCCTGGCTTGCACAGGGACATGGGTTCAAACCCCAGCACCATGTGCACAAAAAAGTATAGGAGCAACAAAGGCCAAACTAAAAATCAAATAAAACTGGTTCTTTCTTTCTCTCTCTTTCTCATTGTCCCTCTAGCTCTTAAAAAAATTAGTAATACAAGGTAATATTTGATGACACATTCAGAATAGTGGACGGGAAAACAGATCACTGGGAATGAGGACACTGGGCCTTGTAGCTGAATGCTGAGGTTCATAAGTCAAAGACCTGCGCGAAGTTGCAGCTTCATCACTTCAAAATTGTGCGACATGGGTCTGGAGCGGTGGCTATGTGGTTGCGGCGCTTGCCTGGCATGCACCAGTACTCGAGTTCAGACCCCAGCACCAGGTACACAACGAAGTGTCCAAGGAATCAAAGTCACATGAAAAGCTAAATAAAAATTGCTTCTCTCTTTCTCTCTCTCTCTCTCTCCCTCTCCCTCGCTCACTGTCCCCTCTTTCTTTAAAAAAAGAAAAACAAAACAAAAAAACTGTGCGACAACTTACTCAAGTTCTATCAAGTCCTTTTGAATTTTTGGTGGCCTCAAAATGTGAGCTACTATCATTATCTATACTTGAACCACCACTTTAAGGATAAGTAGTGAGCGCAGGAGAGAGAGTGCGGGCTGCGCTGCAAGGTGATAAAATCATAACGAATAATCCTCGGCCAAACCTCCACAAACTACTTTTTCAACTTTGTTAGCATCTAGGCAAGCAAGACAGCAGCAATCCTAGAAAACTGATTCCACTTAGTCTTAGGGCAGCCCGAGATCCCAGCCTGCGTCTCTAGGAGGCGCTGCCGCTCAGCCACCGGGCCCAGCCCAGCGCGCGCCCCCGCTCCGCGCGTGCGCGCCGCTCAGGTGTGGAGGCGGTGGCCTTGGCCGCGGTGGGGGCGGGCTCCTTAATGGGGCGGAGCCCGAGAGGCCTGAGTGGGGCGGGGCCGGAGAGACCAAGGCCAGAGGCGGGACCAGCCGCCGCCGTCTCCGTCTCGGTGTCCCGGCCCCCACAGCGCCCGGCAGCCGCCGCGGGAGGAGCGGAAACCGCCGGGTGCGCCCGCCCAGAGCCTCGCCGGCCCAGAGCGCGCCTTGGAGCGGCGGGACGGCCTCTGTCCAGCCCGGACCCACCGAGCTGCGCGCGCGCCCTTTCCGCGCAGCTCCCCCAGCCCAGACCTCTCCCGGACTCTCCGCGGGCCCCGCTCCGCCCCCGCGGCCCGAGCGCGCCCACCTGAGCCCGCCGAGCCCACCTGCGCCCGTGCGCCGGCACCATGGCGGAGCAGGAGAGCCTAGAGTTTGGCAAGGCAGACTTCGTGCTGATGGACACCGTCTCCATGCCCGAGTTCATGGCCAACCTCAGACTCAGGTGAGGGCGGCATTGGACTTTCCGAGAGGGGGCGCTCCTGCGGTGTGGCCAGATTCGGGGTATCAGGGGCGCGCCGAGCTGGAGGGAAGGAGCCCGGCGGGACTGCTTGGTAGGGGGTCCTTTGAGTTCTGTGGTCACCTTTTCCCGAGAAGGACGCCAAAGGGGTGCGGCTTTGGGTCTTAGGGGGCGTGCCGAGGTGGAGGGCTGCACTTTCTTGAGGGGGGTGTCATTCTTGGTGTGTGTAAGGGGCAGGCTGAGCTGCAGGTGTGTTTGGGGCAGCGAACCAGCCTGCCCTGCGCCAGGTAAAAGATGTAGGCGGAGCCGAGTGACCTAATGGAAACAATAGTAAAGGAAAATAAAAACTTTAGGGAGAGACGTGCTGGCCCCTCCCTAAGGCCCTAGGAAGACTGCAGAGTTATTTTGGAAAGAAGCTGGCGTCTCCTCCCTGTTTCACACTTGCTTCTTTTCTTTCTTTCTTCTTCTCCCCCCGCGCCCCACACCCCTTGGCCTTGTTCCATCTTGTCAGTCAGGATGCTGTGGAGTGATTCCTGAGCTGTCTGTTCCGGGATGCCGGCTATTTTTTAGTTACTCGCTAAACGTAATTAGACATGTTTCCAGACATCCAAGAGACTGCTATACTTGCCAGTGCCAAGATAAACTGTCTGAATTTGACAAGGAGTTCATGGTTGCAGTTTTTTTTTCAAGGAGTTATGGATGGAGCCCTTGTGTTACTGACATCCTTGCGAACGTAGTCACAACTGAATCCCCAGAAAGGGCTCCCAAATTCGATTTGTAGTCTTTACATGTGGTATTTTCATATTTGATACAGTAATTCGTAAGCAGGGGATTTTTGTTTTTGTAAGCAGAGTTTAAAGCAGTTTGACTTCAAAAATAGGGTAAATGGAATTGCAAAGTAGCTAAGGTTTTGGTTTTTGTGGAGGAGGGGGTTGTTTTTCTGGAAGTTTTGTCCCATTTCTTGTAAAGTTTATAGCTGAAAATCACCTTAAGCTTATAAAGTGAAAACTGTAATCTAGTTTGAATGCTTAACTAATCCCATTTTCAGTATTATCCCTGTCAACTCTAAGATTTTTTTTAAAAGCAGATTTAATCTTTGAAATTGCAAACTGCATGGAGCCTTCATCTGTTCTTTATCAGGCTTCAAGATGTCCCGGAGGGAGAGCATGGAGCAGGAGTTCATAGACCTGTGTTCTATACATGCCTACCACAAATTGACCTTGAGCTACTCAGTTTCCTAATTTTGTAAAATAAGGATCCTCCAGTATTTCTTTCAGTGCTCATATTCTATGATCCTGGTTTTCTAGTATTTCAGTGATTCCAAGTTTTCTGAGGGTAGACAGTCTCAAAGTTGTACATCATCTTTCTAAATAGGGTTGCATAGTAATATATAGTTGTCCCTCATTGGGGGATTGGTTCCAGTACTCCCAGTGGATCCTAAAATCTGAGTATGATCAAGTCTTATCATGAATGATGTAGCACAGTAGCCCCTACATATCTGCGGGAAATATGTTCCCAGATAACCCCCATACCTGAAACCTCAGGTAGAACTTAACCCTTTTTATATATTGTTTTTCCTAAACCCACGTACCTGTGATAGTTTGATTTATAAGAGATTAATAACAATAACTAATAAAATAGAAATATAAAAAAAATTATAATAAAAGTTACATGAATGTGGTTTCCATTTTTCTCTTTCAAAATATCTCATTGAACTACACTTATCCTCCTTGTTGCCTGTAGATAACTAAAACTGCAGGAAATGAAATTTTGTGTTGGAAGGATTACTGCATTTGCATATAATCTATGCACATTTTCTGGTAGACTTTAAATCATCTCTAGATTACTTGCATACATAATGCAATACCAATGCTATGTAAATTGTTGTAGTGTATTATTTAGGGATTACTGATGAGAAAAAAGTCTTTATGTGTTCCACACAAGCACAATTTTTCTCCAAATATTTTCAATTGTTGATTGAGAATGTGGAACCAGAAGATACAAAGGGTTGACTGCAATCAGCCACATTATGATAACTTGCTACATTTTGACAAAAGTTTTCCCAACTTTTATAGAAATGACCTCAAGTACCAAATTAATCAAAACAATATAACTCTACATCAGCTATAACCAGTACCCACTACTACAATGGTAAAGAGTCAGGCTGTTAAGGTAAAAATTCTGGTTCCTCCATTTTTTTGCTGTAGTCCTCAGGCAGGTTACTTAAATTTCTCTGTGCCTAGATCCATAGTGGGCTGTCCTAATGGTTAAATTAGTAAATGCATGCAATTACAAAGATTAGTGCCTTGCAACTTACTTACTGCCAATACTGTTTTTCTCAAGTACACATAAAGCAAATAAAGAGGTAAGTTAAATAATAATTTCATAGATTATTGTTATTTAAAATTATTTGAGATTCTACCCCTCTCCCCCTAGGAAAGAAGCTGCATACTTTGAAAAAATTTTCCTTTATAATTTAATCATTCTATTATAATCATTTTAGTTTATCAGGCACTGAGTACATTAAATACATATGGCATACAAGATACTATATAATAATTGAATATACATTTATTCATTTTAACCTCCATATGTCACCTCTAGAAAACACATGACAGTAGCCAGACTTTGCTGAATTTTCCAAATCTGAAATTGAAGGCTGAAGGCTGAATATAACTGAGTTATATCAGTTTATAGAACCAATCCTTTGTAATAGAATTAAACCTCTTTAATACTTTTGAAAGATTTTCCTTTTTTGTTGTTGTTGTTGTTTTGCTTTTCTGGGGTTCTTTTATTTTTTGTTTTTTGTGTTTTTTGGTTTTTTCATTTTAGAAATTGAACCTGGGCCTCAGGTATGGTAGACAAGCACTTTACCACCGAGCTACATCACCAACCTTTGTGGCCTTTTTTTTTTTTTTTTTAAAGAGAGAAACAACTTTATTGAGTTTTTCACATGGCCTTAGTTGCTCCAACACTCAGTTGTGTACGTGGTGCTGGGGTTTGAACCTGGGTCCTCGTGCTTGCCAGGCAAGCGCCAAAACCACTGAGCCACCGCTCCAGCCCCTTGTGGCCTTTTTTTAATAAGTAAATTGAGAGCACTTAGAATGATTTTTAAAAGGCTTTCACATTCATTGGTGGCAAAGTCTCCAGGAGTTATTTTTGGATCTTTAGATTTCTAAAGTGAATCCAAGTTAACCTCTAGGTGCACAGAAGAGAGTGCTACAATTGGATTTTACTTTATTCAAGGTAGTCTTGGGGATGAGGTGAGTGGATCCAAACTACTCTGAATGAAATGTGCTTCTTACTGCTCAAGGAGGTGCCATGTCAATGAAAACAGGGAGAAAGTGAAAATTTCTGTTGATTTAAAGAATAATTCAAAGGCTGTAGCTGTAGCTCAGGAGTAAAGTGCTTGCCTGGCATGCATGAGGACCTGGGTTCAAATCCCAGCACCACATACACAACTAAGCACTGGAAAAACAAAATAAATTAGTTCAAAAAAACAACAGAAGAGATGAGCTTTATAGAGCTTAATTGATTATTTGCCAAGTAGTTATATGAGCTAATTGTTCTGCAAGTTCAGAAGAGGGAGAGATGCCATAGATCATCTCAGACACCATATAGAAGAGGAGTTGAGCTGAGTCTAGAGCATGGGCAGTATTTGTCTACATGGACGTGTGGGTGGAGAACCTTCCAGGTGAATAGGTGGGATGAGCAGAGGTTGATAGCATGAAAGCTGTCTCTGTTTGGGTGACAATGAATAAGACCTGTTGTCTGGAGGGGAAGGAGTTGGTGTTGGGGATATGTGGGAGGCATCACCGGCGTCATTAGCACAATTCTTGGCTAATGCCCAGGCCTCTAGGTCTACCATTACACCCAGTCACCACATCAGCCAAGATCCTGGGTGTTCAGATGTATGTGTGTGCTTAACAACTCTGAGAATTGGCTGGGATTCTCATTGTATAGAATAGTGCTTGTTCATGATTATCTTGTAAGTTATGGTAGATTCCCTGTAGTCATAAACATAGTCACAGAAAAGAGGAGCTCCGTACTGTCCATTCCAGCTGTAAATCAGTCCTCTGATAGAAAACAGTCCTCTCCTAGATAGTTTGGATTTCATATCACCCCAATATCCCTCCAGACTATTTATTTAGTGTTTAGCTGTATGAGCTCCTAAGCTCCTGCTGCTGTGTCCCTTGGATATTTGTTTCACTTTGTAGGTGACCAGAAGCCACCATTGCAGATCAGGTGCTATGAGGTGGTATTAAAGTGTTCTTGTTTCATGGAATATCAGTGATTTGGGCTGCTCTGGGCACATATGGACACCTCTGGAAGCCTAGCATGTATTTCATGGTCCCGTGAAATGAAAGATACATTTCTCAGGACATTGACCGCAGCTCTAGTCCACTCCTGAGCAGCATCCTACATTCTTCCTTTTACACAGATGGTTAGCTGAAGAGTAAGGAGCATAGAGTGGATCAGGGGTTCCATGCAGCTTGCCTGGCGTGACTCTCAATTAGGAGGAAAAGCTGATGGTAACACTGAAAACTCCAAAGTGGAATGGCCCAAGCAAGGAGAAGAGAGACCAAGAGCTGCAGGTCTAAACGGAAGTGGAACAAAGAAAGCAGAACTTGGTGTCTATGCTGTGGTTGGGGTTTCAAGTGGGCACCAGGGTTCTAGACAGGAACCATCCATGGTCATGAATGCAGGAGGCACTTGACAGGAATATTACTCCCAGGCACATTGAGAAATGGACTGAGGAGCGTACTACCACAACCTCCTCCACCAAGAAGGAAAAAGAAATAAATAGAATAGGTCTCTCCTGGCAAGAGACTTCTGAAGGAAAAGAAGGCAGACCTCAAGATACTAGCAGATTCTGTTATAAAAGTAAGAAATACAAATTGAAACTCCTCAAATTACCACTTGATCCCCTTAGTATTGCCCCATACAGACCCACATAGACACACACCTACATCTATTTTTAAAGGTAATAATAGTAGAGGAAGTTACACCAATTACAGCAGATGTCTATAACCCAAGCTTTAGCTCCAAGAGAAAAAACAAGGTCAGAGTAGAAGCAGTCTTTTTCCCCTCCCTTTTCTTTTTTGTGCTGGGGAATTGAACCCAGGACATCTCACATGCAAAGCCAGTGCTCTACTGCTGAGCCCATTTTCTTACTTCTAACCCAAAACATGGCTGTTACACCTCTGTTTAGAGCAGATTTTTTCAACCTAAGCACTAATGACACTTTGGGCTGGGTAATACTTTATTGTGGGGACTGTCCTATGTAGTGTTGAATGGTTAGCAGCATACTTGGCCTCTACCCAACAGATGCCAGTAGCACCTCTTCCCCCTCACTTACAACAACCAAAATTGTCTCCAGGCAGTTGCCAAATGTCCTGAGGGTATGCATGTGCAAAATTGCCCCCAGCCAAGAACTACTGACCTGGGCTGCTCTCACTCTCTGGAAGGTCCTCCTCCTTCCCTCATCTCTGCCCTCATTCCTTGCCAGTCACACTCTTACTCATCCCTCAAGACAAGTTCTGAGAAGTCTTTCCCAATCCTCCAAGTCAGAGTTAATTACACTCTGCTGCCAGGAAACGTGGACACTTGGTCATAATTGTTAGAGAAATTATCCTATTCAATGGTTATCTGCATGCCTGCTTTATCAATAATCTGTGCAATGCTCGAAGAATGACATGTTGTCCAGAGGTGGATCCAGGTATTCAGGTACTTAAAGAAGCTCAGTATGATTGGGAAATCACTATCTTTAAGAAAAAGAATATAAATTATGACTGCAAAATTAGAGACAGGGCTTTGGAAAGGGAAGGTACCAGTGAATGGCTGAGAAGCAAACCTCTGCTCCTGTGTCTTCTGTCATGCTACAGAATTTGTGCTCAGTACAGCTTGAAATAAGTTAACCAAGCAGTCAGACATGGGCTTGTTGGGCTTCAACTGATGAGTTTTTTTTTTAAGCATACAACTTTTTAAAAATATGCTTAATTTAATACAACTTAACTGTTTTAGGCAGGCATGAGCTCTGGAATTAGTGGAAAGGCAGTGACCAGGTGTGTGCATGCTCACCACAGTACCTCTGTGTTCTTTTTCTATGGCTGTTTGGTCATTCAGAAAATTCAGTGGGACAGAAGGTTTCTCTTGCTTGCCAGGGAAAAAACTAGATACATTGGTGGTCTTCAAGCAAATATAAACCTGCAATTGGTTCAGAGCTCTGGTTAGAAGTAGCCCAGTTAGATTTATAGGAGAGGTGAATGGCACACTAAATCTTTTTGGCTTTCACTTGAAATTCTTTGGCAACTTCTTTTGGAGGCTTTTGGAAAAGGACAGTTTGCTCTCTGCCTGTTTTGCACATTGGCTTCATATTGGGACAAAAATGGGAATTTGGGGTTTGGAGCTGCCATTTGAAGTGAATCACCCTGCTGCCTTGTTTCCTTTCCTATTCTGTGACAGATTTCCAAGACTATTTTTATTCAGGGTCATTTCTTGACCCTAGAGACTTCTGCTGAATTTAGCTTCCAAATAGAGCCAGATGTGGGTGGAATCAAGCACTTAGGAGCTGTTACTGGTTTGTTTCATTACAGGTTCTGAAGAGATCAACTTTTACATGAAAGAGACAAGCTTTGGCTCTTTGCCTAACTTTAAGATAGAAATGGTGAATCTGGTATAGATAGAAATGTGTTTACTTAATGATCCATGTGTAAGCTATCTGCTTTGTGAAATAGCATTATGAGGGAAGCTGTTCATTGACATTTTCACCTATGTCTGAGCTGGCTCAGCAAAACATACCCTATCTGAAACAAGGAGTGGGTCTGTTTTATGATAATTCTTTAGTATTCACTGCTGTGCTGCCTCTAGGACTAGACTGGGTCATTGGGTCATTACCCAGCCACTGCTGAGTCAATCTAGGGGGAGACCTACATTGCCAACAGTGGCTCTAGCCCCAATGTAGATTCCCTGTTGATGTGTCTCACTAACATGGTCATTAAAAATGTCAACTGCATTCATAAATGGGTCAGAGGGTAATAGCATTTAAAAATATGAATTGTAAAGCCTCTAATTGTTTATTAAATCCCTTGATTGAGATGACAGTTTTATTTTCTGAGGCTTCTTCTGTCCAACTGCTATCTAATTACTGTTTAGAGCTCTTGAAGAGAACAGTGTTTTCCAAACTTCAGTTTTTGTCATTTATGAGAAGAGAAAGGAAAGCATGCTTCCAACAGGGAGCAGTGGAAAGAAAGAACACAGGCCTTGAGACCTGGCAAACCAAGTCCAAGTCTCTGCTTCACTTTTTATTAGCATTTTGACTTAGGGTTCCCTGCACCTGTTTCCTTATTTGTACAGTGCTCACCTTTTAGGGTTATTGGGGTGAAATCACACGTGTAGAAGGGCCTGGTGAGAGCATGTTATCTAGTCCTCTGCAAAGTTCAGGTTAACTTTCCCTGCATCCTTCCCATGTGGCCTTGCCTCCCTGCCCTGTCCTTATAAGTGCTGGTGGTTAATCGTCATTTCTTCCTTTTCTCACCAATACAGATTCATTTCTTTTAGTTTTGTTGGGAGGGAGCAAAGATGAAAAAGTTCTAGAAAGGATTCAGTCTGCCTCACGGAGACTGCAAGATCATTGGCGGTAGATCTGAACCTTTTTTTAGTTTGTGTCCATTACCACCTATATAGTCTTGGACAAGTTGCTTTTCCTCCCTGAGCCTCTGTTTCTTTACCTGCAAGAATGATGTGTTCTTGTGAAAATTAAATTGTAGCACCTGTATGATACCTAGCTTGGCCAGAGCATAGCACTTGGTGCATGCTCAGTCCCCTGCTCCAGCCCTGTGGAGCAAATGTGTGCTTGCTCCTCCCAGTTCACTCCATAACCATCACAAATCAAACTTAGATTCATGCTTCCTTCAGGGGTACTGCTATTTAATATCTTAAAATTGATTTAAACTCTTTGGAAAATGAAATCTGCTATTCTAATTAAAAATGCAATTTATTTTGTATGCCACTGGGCTCTGCTTTCATAAAAATTGGTGATACTGGCCCTCAAATTTAGGCACTTAAGCCATGTGATGAACTTTAAGTATACAGTCTTTTTAAGAAAATTGTAACTCATTTCCTTATTTAACTATAGATTCTGTATGATTTTCATATCATCTCCTGACCTTAAAGCTAGCAGCTATTTGAATTTTTGTTGTGTGTTGGGCCCTTTGATGGTTACATTTAAAAAAAAAAAATCAGTCTTTAAGAGATAGTTTAATTGGGTGTTAAAGGACCTTACAAGGGAAATCAAAGATCTCTTCAACGAAAACTATTGGTCATTGGAGAATGAAATCCAAGATGACCTAAGAAGATGGAAAGATGTCCTATGCTCTTGGTTAGGCAGAATTAATATAACAAAAATGGCCATTCTACCGAAAGCTTTATATAGATTTAATGCTATCCCTATAAAGATACCTATGTCATTCTTTACAGACATAGAAAAAGCAATTTTCAAATTCATTTGGAACAATAAGAAACCAAGAATTGCCAAAACACTACTAAGCAAGAAAGATGAAACAGGTGGTTTTGCCATTCCAGATCTAAAACTATACTATAGAACCATAGTAACAAAGACAGCATGGTACTGGTATCAAGATAGGAAAGAAGACCAATGGAATAGAATAGAAGATCCTGAAACAAACCCTCAAACCTTTAAACGTCTGATTTTTTACAAAGGGTGGCAAAATATTACATGGAGGAGTGACAGCCTCTTTAACAAATGGTGCTGGACAAACTGGTCAACCACTTGCAGAAAGTTGAAATTAGACCTATATCTTTCTCCTTGCATGAGAATCAAATCAAAATGGATCAAGGAGCTAGGAATTAAACCAGCTATCTTGCAACTGATAGAAGACAAATTAGGTCCAACACTTTAGCATTTGGGAGTAGGCAAAGACTTTCTCAACATGTCTCCAAAAGTGAAGGAAGTAAAGTAAAAAATCAGTGAATGGGATGCCATAAAGCTAAAAAGCTTTTGTACTGCCAAGGAAACAATCAAGAGCCAAGAGGTTTCCTATGGAAATGGAGAGAATCATGGGCTATGATTCCTCTGACAGGGGTCTCATATCCAGAATCTACAAAATCCTCAAAAATCTCAACTACAAAAACACTAACAGCCCAATTAATAAATGGGCCAAAGAGCTAAATAGAAACTTCTCAACAGAGGGCATTGATCAAGCCAATTAATACATGAGAAAGTGCTCTAAATCACTACTAATCAGAGAAATGCAAATGAAAACCACTTTAAGATATCACCTTACGCCAGTCAGAATGGCAAAAATGAAGAAAATAAACAATAATAGATGCTGGAGGGGCTGTGGAGAGATAGGGACACTAACACATTGTTGGTGGAGCTGCAGACTGGTTCAGCCCCTCTGGAAAGCAGTGTGGAGAATCCTCAAAAAACTAGGGATGAGTCCACCATATGACCCTGCTATTCCACTCCTGGGTATCTTTTCAGGGGATTTAGAATCAGCACATTATAGTGACACAGCAATATCTATGTTCATAGCAGCTCAATTTACTATTGCTAGACTGTGCAAACAACCCAGATGTCCCTCACCGGATGAATGGATCCAAAAACTGTGGTACATATATACCATGGAATTTTACACAGCAATTAGAAACAATGATATTGCAGTCTTTGAAGGTAAATGGATGGCTATGGAAGAAATTATGTTTAGTAATATCAGCTTAACCCAGAGAACCAATGTCTCCACTCATCTGTGGAGGTTGGAACTAGACCCTGGCCATTCAGAAAGGTGGTCTATTAGCATGTGTTAAATCCAGATAAAGTGTAATGTTATACAGCCTAATACTTTTTTAGAGATATGGTGGGTAAGGGAAGGGAGGAATATGGGTGGGTAATTGGGGGGGGCACTCCTGGGGGTAACTCTAGTATCCAGAAACCATACACATTTCATATTATTTTGTTAAAAACTTGTATGGTTGTTCAAAAATAAAAAGGACACTTTAATAAATTGATCAGTGTAAAGTGAAACATGAGTCCATATGAACAGTGTGGTGCACACAGTTGTTTTAAGGACCTCCCAGAGAGAAGGAATCAACAAGCTATATTTTTTAAAAAGAACAATGCCAATATAATTGAGCTGTGCATCTGTACATGTTTGAGATCAGATAGAATTCAGAAAGAAACATTGGGATTGGGAGTAGGTAGAACATGCTCTGTGGAAGAGGTAAGAGAACAGACTCTCGCTGAAGCAGAGATGTCTCATTTGGAAGCAGCCCTTTCTCTGCTGGCCTGAGCCTGACTGACTTTTTCTTCCCTCTTCACCCACTCTTGAGTTTTAGTGGGCTGGCCATGCTGTTAGACAGTTTCTATTGCTCAAAAATATCTACCCCAGCATTATTTGTACTTTTTCATTCCTGTATTATGCTACCCCCAGTTCTTCCACCTAGAGATAGAGTTGTTAGTTTGATAAGAATCCCCTTAGAAAGGCTCATAACTTCTAAGGCAGCACAGGCACATTAGTGTAAATTGGCTCAGTCCAGTTACTTTCTTTCTCATGTCTCAAGGAGTCATCAGAATGAAGAACTAAAATGTTCATTTTTGAGAAGTAATTTTGCAGATGTGAGATGGAGAGCTGAACCAGGTGGGAAACAATGGGTGGGACTTTGTAAGAGTCCGGTTCATCCTTGGGGAGGCAGGTTCTGATGACAGGGGATGGTGCCCAAGGGAAATGTCACTCAACTGAAAAAAAAATAATCGTGGCTTATCTTTGGACATAGAAAAAGATGAAAAAAAGGACTTTTCCCCTTCCTTTATCTTATGCCCATTTGCAGATCTCCCAAAACTTAGCCTTTAGACTGTGTGGTGAACCCTGTGGCCATGCCATTGTGGGCTGGATACATTAGTGAGCCAGCCTGTGGATCTGATCATGGCTTCCCACATCTCTTGATGAAATAGAATAGCCTGCTTTTGAACAGTAGGTGGTTTTTAAGCAAAGGGTTCCAAGAAGTAACTTCAGTTGATGGAGATGGGAATGAAGGACCCCAGCTAGTTTTTTATGCTCTTGTGCCTACCTTCCAGTCTCTCATCCTGGCCTCACGCTGAAGTGGGCCCAATTTACAGTCCTGCCCAGATGCTTACATGGGGCTAGTTGCCCTTATGACTGAAGAGGACTTTCTTTGTCTCTCTCACATTTCTGTTCCTCAATACACAATATAGACATGGATTTCACTTTAATAAGATCAAAGCAGTAACTCTAGCATAGCTATTTTGCTTTAATAAAAAGTTTGGTTATTGGTGAACATGGGTTTTTCTAAAACAGCCACTGGCCCATAGAGAGTGCTAAAAAAATCCTTCTGGAATAGATGTGAAATCTATAAAGGAACAAAAATAGCTCTCCTTTCATTCCTCCTCTCCATATATCTCCCCCAGTAATATTAGTCTTGAGAGGAGAAATGATCACTTTTATACACAGGTTCATATGTGCAGTAGAAGCAAATGGATCAGTAAAAAAAAAAATGGCTTCATCTAAACCAATGAAGCAAACATCAAGAAAAGTTAACCCCCCCAACCACAAAGTCAACTTTGAGTGATTTGTACAATGGGGGAGCCTCTGTAGCAGTCTGAGTGACCTCCAGTGGGTCCATCTCAGACTGCTGCCTTGTGTTCAACAGCAAGTCAAGAACAAGTTTATAGTCGATGAAATATGGTAAAACACCATGAAAATGACATTTATTTTGGATAACCCAATCATTGGTCATGTTTCCATTCTGACTTCTATAGATATCGAGGTCACTTTAAGTTTATTCTAAGAATAGTCCTTGATAATGTTCAATTAACTGGATTTTGTCATCCTATTCTGTGTTCCTTGTGATTAAGAATACCTTTAAAAACTAAGTAAATAAATAAACAAATCTCTAGACTAGCTTAAATGTCAATGAGTACAATTATGATGAGTTTGTTGTTGTTTTTAATCATATTCAGCCTGTCTTATCCATTTATATTTGAGTCCTACCTCTAGTCTCTTAAGTCCTGAGGGCATGGCAGGGTCTGATCTCTGAAGGCTTACTTCAGGCATTAAGGATAAAACATTTTTCCCTCTTTCAATGAATGAATAAATTAATGCTTTTTCTTTTTTCTTTTTTTTTTTTTTTTTTTTTTTTTTTTTTTTTTTTTTTTTTTTTTTTTTTTTTTTTTTTTTTGTGTGATGGGGGATCTTTCTTTGCTACATTGCCCAGGCTGACCACAAACTCCCAGGCTCAGGCTCAAGGGCTTGAGCAGACTCCTGCCCACACACCACGCACCCTGGCAGCTCGGACTCAGAGACACACCATTACACCAACTATGCATAGTATTTCTTTTTTTTTTTAAATATATTTTTTATTTTTCCAATGAAACAATATATTTATATTCTGAAAATTAGATTACCCCCTAGAGCCCCCCTAATTACCCACTTTTGTCCCCCCCACCTTCCCAGTACATCTCTACGAATTATGCATAGGAT
The DNA here is from genome assembly GCA_004027875.1 of Aplodontia rufa. Taxonomy (NCBI): domain Eukaryota; kingdom Metazoa; phylum Chordata; class Mammalia; order Rodentia; family Aplodontiidae; genus Aplodontia; species Aplodontia rufa. Next base: position 29,307 of record PVKS010006779.1, on the reverse strand, counting down.
TTCTGCATCTTTGATTCATGGCTGAACTATAATTTACTGTCTTTCTTTTTTTTTTAAATGTATTCTATCTTAGATATTTATACAATCTGATTTTTTTGTAGTAACTCCAGCCTTTGGGAAGTTAGGAAAATGAAATTACCATTGCTATTGGGGGCAAAAATGATCAAAACAAAACCCACTTAAATATATTTGAGTCTTTGTGAAATGATGGATATCTTTTAAAAGATTTGTAGAACTCAGATATGTGAAGCGTAATACCACACGAAGGGGACAGGGCAGGGCAGTCTCACCTTGTTGCTCACCTTAGCATATTAACTAAGTCTCTATCATAGTACAGAACTTTTCACAGCATCGCGATACCTCTACACAGCTTTGTATCACTTCCTGAGTGTCTCTGAGAGACATACCTTTAGTACAGCAAATCCAGCAACTGTGCTTTTTAGAATCTGTTATGTGGGATACCTGGCCTTGGAGGTGCCGGAGGAGCAGTTTTGGAATCCAGGTAAGGGTGGATAGGGCTTCAGGCCACCTGCTCTCCACTGCTTTCAAGAAAGCACCTTTGCTTCTACAACATATTGTGTTCCAAGAAATTTTTCATTTGGGAAAAAAAAAAACCATTATTACATTGAAGAAGCAGCTTGCAAACTACTATTATAGATGATGGTTTTCTAGAAGGCTTTACACACACACCTGCTTGTGCACACACCCACACACATGCAGAGAGAGGAGAGGGAGATGAAAATATTTCCAACCTAAGTGATTTAAAAAGTGGCACTGCAGTGTAAAATAATGAGCAAAGGAAATAGTTCAGTTATCTGAAGTTAACCACGGCTGCTCTGTATTCTATATGACTTAAACAATTTACTTCAGTTTTGGAATCTTTATGACTGGGTCTTAAAATGAGACTGTTCCTACACAACAAGTTTATTACGTCAAATGAGCTAACAGGAGATTGTTTATTGTTCCTAACACACTGAAGGCACTCAGATGCTAATGCTTTCTCATTTTTTGCTTCCTGGTAGCAGAATATAAAGATGTGATTTAACTTTTTTCCTTAATGACTTAAATCATAACCATAATTATGAACAATTGTTTTCATGTCTTTGGTATTTATTGAGATGTGTAATGTTTTGTTACACATCAAATTGATCGAAATAATTTAACTCTTCAGAGTAATATGGTTAAGTCTCTATTGTTTCTTTCAGTGTGCCTCCCTGTGAATTCCCTTTCCCCTCTTAATTTACAAATCTACTCTGCTCTGGGTTTTGGTAGTCAGCTAATAAACTCATTAGAAGGGTGTATAAAGAAGGAGTTAATGGGTTCTAATGAGACTGATACTGTTTTTACTGTCCCTCCATACCGGGGATTGGATCCAGGGGTTCTTTACCACTAAGCTGCATCCTCAGTTCTTTTCATTTATTTTTAAATTAAATTTTGAGACAGGGTCTTCATAAGTTGCTGAGGGTCTTGCTGAGTTGCTGAGGCTGGCCTGGAATTCGTGATCCTTCTGCCTCAGCCTCCTGAGTCATTGGGGTGATAGGCATGCCATGCCTGGCAGGGGCTGTCTTTTTGTGTCACCTGGAGGGCATGAGTTTGAAGATGCTATGTTTTATCTGCTGAGGGCTTTTTAAAAATTGTTTTTCTTTATTGCTTTGGCATGCTTGGCTGGAAAGGCACATAGGGCAAGGCTGAGTTCTAAGTAGGTAAGGTGCCACCCTAAAACTCCTTGCTGCCTTGGTATGTGAATTATGTGGGGTTGAGCAAACCAAAGCACAGTTAAGTGGATTTTTCCACAGTGTGCATGTTATGATTACTTGTTAATTTGTAGTAGGCAGCTGCTTTTGGCAGAATTCATTACTATTTGCATCTTTACCTCTTAGGTTCCTGTCTTATCTGAAATCTTCAGTGAAAAAGAACATCTGATTTAATTTTCCCTAGACTGGTAGTTTTCAAAGCTAGCTTTGAATCAGAATTACCCAGCTTTGAAGATTCCTGGGCTCCATCTCCTGGTACTTCTGATTTATTGGGCCTCATGAATGCCCAGGTGATTTTTGTGTACAGTTTGGTTAGTAATCACTATCCTAGGCTGATGTATTTTCATTCTGCAGTTGTGTTCTGTTGAAACCAGATGGGGTGTGACTGTAATGTGAGCTGACATGCATATTAACAAATACAGCCTCCAAACAATCACTGTTCATAATTCTCTTATAGTTATTAATCAGTTTATTTGATAGTCACACTTTATTCTTGTCACAGTTTTCTGCTTTTTTACCCTATGAATGTGGCTGTCCACTTTTGCCAAATCATTTATTATTTTTCTTCCTTTCCCAGATTTTCCATTCAAAAAAGTATAATTCCACCATCTTTATTAATATCTTGATGTATTTTGTTTGTCATCTTCTGAGTATTTGTATTGTATATACTTTAAAATTTGGAATCATTCCACTTATACAGTATATAGTTTTATAAACTGTTTTCTCCTATAGTGTGGTATCTTCAGTTTTTCCATGTCATTAAGTTACCTTTGAAAGTCTGAAGGTCACCATGTTGTCTTCATTCTTTCCAAGGTATGAAGTAGTGACCCTGGCAGGCACGGTTCATTCTCTTATGGAGCTGATCAACCATTGAGAGGAGGCACTGAACTGGAGACAAGCAAAAAGATAACTACAAGTAGAACTAAGTGCTGTGAAGGGAAAGGCAGTGTTCTCTCATATAGCAAGTGAGTGTGGCACGAATGCAAGGGTGTGAGCCTGCCACAGAGCAGGAGTTTTACAGGAACATTGGCTTTACATGAGATTAGAAAGGGGAGAATCATATAGAGGAGGGTCTAGGCCAGGCACAATTAATGTGCAAAGCAGAAAGACATGATTTTAGACAGAGTCTTGGTGTGCTTTGGAAACTGAAGGGCATCCAGTGAGACTAGAGTGTTTGGAGGGAACAGGGCAAACAGAGTGGGGACAGGTGGTGATGGAGCACCCACTAGTCAGGGTCCACACTTTGCCCAAATGCTTGGGAAATGAAGGGTTCAGACTTGACATACACTAGGAAGCAGTCAAAGGGCTTCAGACATCTTGCAGCAAGATGACAGCATTAGGGCAACGGCATGCTTCTAAGAAGCTGGGCCTTCTTTATACTCACTGCCCCAATCCCCAGGCCTGGTAGCCATTCCAAATGTTCATTTTCATCAGACTGATGAATTGAGCACAGACCTGGCCATGCTTTCTATATTTCCTTTTTAGTAAATAGAAATGCAGTCCCAATATGATCTCAGTAGTGCAACAAAACTTTCTGAATATGATATAAGTGTTTTATTTATTTGAAATAAGTGAATCCTGATAATAACTAATAGGGCACAAACTGATTTGAGGAAAGTTGTTTTTCTGGTTTCACGCTTCAACCAGAAGAGGAATTCTGCACCATGAATCCCCTGATGAAGTCTGAGTCATGGAATAATGATGCCAGAAAGGGTCCTCGTGGTTCATCACTATTGTATAGATCCATCAAGTCAGAAGCATGACGTATGTAGATTTGTGGGGACTCTTTACTGTAGTGGCACAGTTAGCCCTGACTGAAGCCTCCTGTCTCCCAGCTCTGCACTTGATTTTCTCTCCCTTGATAGCTCTTGATTTGCAATCAAGTAGCAACTCTTCAAATTCCTTTATTATCCCCCTTAAAAAATGTTACTTTTAAGGATCTGAACAGGTTGAAACAATGGAAAAGGTAACAAAGTAATTGAAAAGCAAGCTCCGTATAAAGTAACACTGCAGGTATGAGCAAGATGAGGGTTTTAGTGTTGATACTATGAATCAAAAGTGAGTTGCCTTATATCAGAGGAAACAGAGGCTTAGAAGTTCTACTCTGGCTCATTGGCCCACTTGACCTGAAGGGGTGGTGGATTTCCAGTATCGCTCTGTATCAGAATTTTGTGAGCTGCAGCTGAAGAGAATACTTGAGCAAACTGGCTTAAACAGAAAGGAAACTTTATCTTCTGCACCAAGAAGTCTAGTGATACAGAGAATTCCGGCCAGCTCAGCCAGCCAGTTCAGGGCTCTGCCTCCACCTGTCTGTGATGTCCTTGGTCCTGCCCCCTTACTCTGGTTCCACCCTTAGGTTGGATCGCTGCAAGAATTTTTTGTACTCCATCCGCAGTGAATCCCCAGAAGCGTCATCTGCTTGTCTTGTGCTTGCCCTCCTTCCTTCCTTTTATGGGGGGGGGGGGCTATGAGGGATTGAATCCAGGGGTGCTTAACCACTAAACAACATTCCCAGCTCATTTTATTTTAAGACAGGGTTTCACTAAGTTGCTTAGGGTCTTGCTAAGTTGCTGAAAATGGCTTTGAACTTGCCATCCTCCTGCCTCGGCCTCCCACGCTGCTGGTTTTGCAGACATGCACCACCACAGCTGGCTTATGCTCCTTTCTTAATGTGTAGGTCACATATCCATTTCTAACCCTATCACTAGTAAGATGAGTGTGGTTTTTCTGGTTAATTTAGAATAGTTATGACTAAAAATAAGAGTTCACTTGTCATGTAGTACATGACTGGAAGAGAATCGATGCCTGAATAAAGTCAGGTTCTTCCAGGAAGGAACGAACTTAGGATATGGGATAGGCAGCCAGGAGTGCCTACTCTATATTTTTACAAACTATGTGGAGAAAATAGAGTTTGTTCAGAAAAGAAAGCTTGATGTGAGGTCACATGAAACTCCCTCATTTAAGGAGTGAGAAGGAATAAGATATAGGATGTGATACCATCCAAAATACTTGGGTATGAATAATCATATTTATTCTGGGAGCCCCCAGAAGACAGAATCCATGCCAGTGGGTAAAAATGAGGTAAGATTTATCCTGTTCTGCTTCTCTTCTTCCTGATGAATCTGGTCCTAAAGGCTTCAGGTTGGGGCACAGGCAGGAAGGTATATGTGCCACGGGAAGGGGACTACAGGGACCCAGATTAGGGTTTGGAGCTCAAGTTGAGTAGAGGGGACCACACATGAGGATCTGGGTATGGAACAGAGAGCATCTGCACAGGCAAGTCTTGGGGACAGTAGTGGGACATAGGTGACAGCCATCTTGGTCATCAGATTAATTGTTATAAAATCTCAGGGCTTGTGTTCAAGTAACTCTCAGAATGGAGTGCAATTTGAAACTTATGAATCATTTACTTCTGGAATTCACCATTCAATATTTTTAAACTGTGGGTAATTGAAACCACAGATAAGGGAGTTGGGGGAAAAAAACTAGCTTCCACAGAAGGGAAAGTGGGAGGAAATGAATTATGTAGACAGCTGCTAAGTGTTTAGCACTGTTAAATGGTTTTTCATTCACTTATTCATCTCTTTTAATCTATTCATTCCTTTAAGATAGGCATAATACTGAGGTGAAACCTCTGTTCAGAGGACAAATAACTTTCTCTAAGTCATAACTGATTAAAAAGCAGTTGGGTTTTAAGCTGGGTTGGTGTGACTTCAGAGCCCATGACCTTTCTGCTATACAGTGCCACTGTTTTATATGCTTGGAAAGGAGTAGAAAACAATGGTGTGGGTGTGGAGTGCTGGGTGTATGCGCAGAATATTGGGAAAGGGAAGTGCTTTCCCACATCTCACATGTGGATATTGCAGTGCTCCAGGAACGTGCCTACGAGATTTAGGGTCAAAATAAGAATAAAGAGAGAAAAGGGCCAAGGAGTGGACCCTGAGAAACATCAATATTTAAGGACAGTCAGAATAAGAACCCTAAGAGGAGCCAGAAGAGGAGTGTCCAGAGAGGATGAAAGGAACCAGGAGAGTGTGATGTCGCAGAGGTCAAGAGGAGAGTGGCTGGTGGCTGGAGCAGTGGCTTGGCGGTTATAGCGCTTGCCTGGCTTGTGCAAGTACCCGGGTTCAAACCCCAGCATCCATTGTACACAATTAAGTGTCGGAGCAGTGAAAGCCATGTGAAAAACTCAATAAAAATTGATTCTCTCTCTTCTCTCTCTCTCTCTTTCTTTCTCTCTTACTGTCCGTCTCTCTTAAAAAAAAAAAAAAGAGAGAGAGAGAGAGAGACTGGCTGGCAAAGGTGAACATCCCAGAAAGGGAAAGGGAGAGACCGATGAAGCAGTGTCTGTGAGCGTCAGCATCAAGGAGGGCATAGGGCACTTATGAGAGTGGTTTCAGTGGAGGCAGAATACAGTCTATGTCGGATCAGTGAGTGGGGGTGAAGAACTAGAAACATGAGGTAGTAAGGCCTTCAGAAGTTTTCTGTGAAGGGAAGGACAGAAGACCATCGCTATAAGTGATCATAGATGGATTTTATTTTTCTATTAGTTTTTAAGATTGGATCATTGAATGTGAGTAAATAATAATGGGAAGAAGGCAGGAGAGAGGGAAGAGAATTTGAAAGAAGAGAGAGACTAATGCAATAGGTGAGGTCCCTCAGGAGATGTGAGTGCTGGCATCAGAGCAGGATGAGTGGGAGCGGAGGCCCCGTGCTCACTGCCTGAGTTGCCTTTAGAACTCCTGATGTGCACATTCATCTGTTCTCTCTGACCATGAAACAGCTGCTACATGGTCTGTAGCATTTCCAATAATCATCCAAGATTAGCATCTGGATTAACATTCTGAATGGGGATGGAGCAATGGCTCAGTGGTTACCGTGTTTATGTAGCACGTGCCAGTATGCAAGTTCAAGTTCAAACCCCAGCACCACGTACACAACGAAGTCTCAGAGCAATGAAAGCCACATGAAAAATTAAATAAAATTGCTTTTAAAAAAAAGCATTCTGAATGATGTCAACTGAGAGGTGTTCTATTTAAAACTGCTTGATTGAGTACAGTCTTTACAGTGCTGTTCTGAAATGTCTTCCTTGCAAATAGGAGTAAAGGGGGAATAAGGGAATGAGTGATGACACTTTCATCCAGTGACCTGCAGCCTGCCACAGCATGTGGCTGAGTGTTGGCGCACCTGACAGCTTCATTCAAAGAACTGTGTGCCCATTTCAGAGCGGAGTATGTTCCACAGCATGTATTGCTTACTTTGTCATGGCATCTAGTTTGAGAACTGATGAACTGTTTATATCTGTAATAGCTGACAAAGAGTTTGCAAATGGATGAATGATATATGAGGTTTGCAAAGAAAGATAACACTAGACCTGTAGTATAGAAATAAAAATATTATGTTTAATTGTAAAATGCAGTGAGGCGTAAGAGCCAAAACCTGGGAAGAACACAAGTGTCCATTAGTGTGGGATGGAAAAGTAAATTGTGGTATTCATACAACAGACTGCTTAGATAACAACAAAAGTCAATGTACTATAGCTACATGCATCAGCATGAATTAATCTCACAATCATAACATTGAGCAAAAGAAGCCAGACACAAAACAATACCTACTCTGTGCTTCTATTTATGTAAAATTCAAAAACAAGCAACACTAATCTGTGGTGTTAGAAGTCAGCATAATGATTCTTTTTGGAGAAAAAAAGAGGGAGCAACGATTAGGAGGCCGCTTGGAAGGGTTTCCTGGGCTGCTACTGCTGCTAAAGGTCTTAAGTTACACAGGTGTGTTCGCTTTGATGATTCATCAGGTTATATACTTAGAATTTGTGTACTTTTATGTATGTATATTGCCCTTCAATAAAAATGTGTTTTAAAAAAAGACAATGAGGAACCGTCAAGGAAATATTTGAGGAACCTGTATAATAATTGGCAAGCAATTAAAAGTCGGTAGAAATCCTTTGACCTTATGCAGGGCACCATAAACCTCATTGTAGCCAGTGAGGATCAAGCAGCAACTCTGCTAACGTTAGCTAACGGCACGTCATGATTTCAGTGGATTTGTGCAGACTGGAAGAGCAGCCGTCAGCTATGGAGCGTGTGTTTTTCTGTACACACACAGAAACACTTGCACATTTGTATATCATACACTGCCTTTTCCATGGGGACCTTGGCATGACCATTATGTGCCGTGTGTGGATTCAGCCATGGCCCATTCATCCAGGGGGACATCCAGCTCCCCACGAATGTGTTCCGTGGCTTGAGTTACAGACCTTAACGTGCCATTTCAACCTTCAGCCTGTGTGTGCTACTTCTCCTCAAGTCACTTCCTGATTTCCCTCTGAGTCTCAGATGCCTTTCAGCAGTTGCACATTTGTGGCATGTTCTCACTCACAGGCTGTGTTTACCTGGCTCAGTTGGTCTCTATACAGGAAGTACACGCTATTTCCAGCATTAGTATGTCAAATAAAATTAAGTCTGTCACCAATGCATAAAAGATACAGTGTAACCCAAAGTTAAGCAAGAATTATTTTTGGATTGTTTGTTGTTAGCAACTGGTTTCATTGATGATTTCTTCCTTTCACCCTGGGGGGTTGAAATGAAGTTGATTTCTTTAAATGTGCAAACTTCTTCACATTCAGGTTTATTTCAGGTGGTACTTAACTTTTCTTGGAGGAGGGTGACTCACTCATGGGGAATTTTGAATGGTTAAGTAAGGAAGAGATCTTTTTTTTCAGTTTCATAAATTTTCAGTAGTCTCTACTCTGCCAAGATCCATTTTAATTTGTTCATAACTCCTTTATGAGTTAGAGCTTCATGATAGTTCTGATTAATAAACTATAATTATCAAGGGTTATCAATGCATGTGTTTGGAATGACTAGAAAAGAAATTCTATGAAGCAAAAAGGAGATTTTATTTTTCTTTAGTTTGTTCTCATTCCAGTATATTAAAGTTGTTGACATTGCTAATAGAAAGAGTATTTGAACTCTTTTTCTGTTTTTAGGAAACTAAGATAAATTTTGCCTATATTTGAAATTAGTAGCTATGAAAGATGGCTTTGAAGGATGTATACCTCAAAAAGAGGAAAAACAGACATCATGGGAAGATTCTTGTGAACTACATTTAAAGACTTTTATACCTAAAACATCACCACAAGGTAGCTTTGTGAACTTGAGGCTGATACCCCATACTTCATAATGGTAAACATATTTGTTTCAGTGGTATATTGGGTAAATTTGGCATCTTACATATATTGATTCTAGAGCTTTAAGTTGTGTGGGAAAAATCCACAAGTTGTTAAATCCATCTTTCCCACTCTTTTTTTTTTTTTTTTTGGCAAGTCAAACCATTTAACCATTTAACATTTATTTTTCCATCAACTACATATTACATAATTAAAGATACAAAGATGAACAAAACCCTGTCCTTTTCCACATGTAACCAGGTCTAGCAGTAAAGGTGGACGTGGAAATAATTGTGGCAATATGACCTATGATGGATAGAATGTGGGTGGCGTGCTAAGTGACTGAGAGGAGGACACGTCTATTTTGGGGAGGATGAAGGGCAGCTTTCCAGAGGAGATGTTTGGAGTAATGAATAGGTAGAAATTTCTAGGTGGACATGGAGAGAATACGTTCATGCCAAAGGTTTTTAATTTTATTATGTGGTGATGGGGAGCCATCAAAGGTTTTTCAGCAAGAAAATGACTTGATTAGACTTACATTTTAGAAAATTGACTGGTATTCATGCAGGAGATATATAATGGAGTGCCCGAAGCTAGAGGTAGAAAAATCACTTAGGAGATTATTGTTCAGAGTCCAGGTGACAGTGGAAGGAAGTAGTAAGAGAGAAGGAATCATAGTTTTCATGATGTCAAGGAGAGGTAGAATTGATCAGCCATACTGTTTGATTGGATATTGGAGCAGGAGTCTTGTCTGACTCCAAACTAGGAATTTGGGGGTGGCAGTGCTATTAACAAAGGCCAGAAATGTAAGAGGAAAGGAGAGTTGGAGTGTGGGCTGCAGGGTAAGCAACAGGTTGAAGCTGTGGTTCTTGAGAGTCATCTGGTAGCCAGATGGAAGTAAAGCTTCAGCTCAGTAGCCTGGTGTGTGAGAGGAGCCTGGGGGTTGGTCATCTATACATGATGACACTGATGCTTCTGAAGTGCATGAGATTGCATGCTGGAGGAGGTGCAGAGTGAGAAGGAAAGGCAAATGTGAGCTTTCAAAAGATAAGCTTCAGCCCTGCAATTTGGTTTGTTTCTCAAAAATGGATTATTTTTCCTTCTAATATGTACATGATGTATATGATCCTGGTGGAAAACTTGGTAAGTACAGGAATATATGAAGACAGTAAGGTTAACCCACAGTTCAGGTCTCACTCCCCAAGAAAATCACTGTTAACATTTGGAACATTTTTTTCCACACTTTTTCTCATGCACATATTTTCCCCACTGTTGAGGTAACATGAGGTAGACAAATGTTTTTTTCCATGAAACATCCTCAAGCAAGCATAGTATCATCTTATTAATAGCATAAAGAACATTGCATTTAATGTTTCTTACAAGTATTATTCTACTTTCTATCTTTTCTTTTTTTTGGGGGGGGGGTGTGCTGAAATTGAACCCAGAGGCACTTTACCACTGAGCCACATCTCCCAGCCCTTTTGAGATTTTTTTTTTTTAATTTTGAGATAGGGTCTCACTAAATTCCTTAGGGTTTACTAAATTGTTGAGGCTGGCCTTGAACTTCAGTTCTCCTGCCTCAGCCTCCAGAGTTACTGGATTTACAGCTATGAGCCACCTCACCTGAATTATTTCTGTTTTCATTGTCTAAGATCATAATGTTTTTTAGTATGGATTCCTAGAGGTAAAATAACTTGGTTAAAAGGCAGAAGCAAATGTGAAATGCTGTATTTTAAGGGTTTTTATGGTAGGAAGTATCAATAAAAGAAATAGCTGAACCAGAAAGTAATAGTATGAGATAAACTAATGGGGGAGAGAATCCCTAGAAGAAGGGTCAGCAGTAGTAAATGCTGCAGAGGGGTCACATAAACAAAGGATGGACAAGCCCCACTGGGTTTGGTAATGGGAGGTGTTGGTGTAATGGTAGAGTTGGCCAGGCCATAATGAGCTGAGGAGTACATGAAGTGGATATGGTTTATTCCAGAATCTTAGCTATAAAGGGCAGGAAAGAAAGGATTATTAGGTAGAGGAACTGCAGAATTGATGGAAGATGTTGTCATGTTTGTTTGTTTTAAATGGGAGAGTTTTTAGGCACATTTATGGGCATAGGAGTTAATAACTGATTGAACAGATGCTAGAGGAAGAGAGGGAGGATGAGGTCCAGAGCTCTAGGGCCACCTCTTTTTCAGGAACTGGAGAAAGGGTGGTCAGGATAGGAGTGGCTAAAGGGACCTGGAGGAGTTTCTACCTAGTAGCATTTGTTTTGCTCTGTGAATCTGAGAGTGAGGAGAGCGGTAGGAACAGCCTGATGTGTGGGGGTCAAGGGAGCTCAAAGAAAAGCATGAGGATCACTAAGCAACCTCCAAGTCCTCCTGACATTGAAAATCACGGAATGACAGAGCTTCTTCACTCTGCTCATTCTGGAGATTTCCTTAGCAGCACTTAGTGCAGGTGCAGTGGAGGAGCAAAGCCTCTGTGGGTCATCGGAAAACATTTTTTGCAAGTGTACTTAATTAAGTTAAGAAATGGGCATTGAGTCCTATGTAAGCTGATGCTCCTGATAGGATTCACTAATGCTTGTAGTTAAATTTTAGAAAAGTAGCCTTGTATGATATGTCTTAAACAGAGTACATAAAGGAAAGAATTAAAAAAAGATAGTACTTTTGTGTTATTCTTGTGAAAAATTACTTAATGTTATTGGAAGTATAGTGATTGTTTAGTCAGTGAAAGTGGAAGAGAAACAAGGAAAGAGAAGGCAAATCAAGAACTTTAAAAAGCCATTTCATTTTTGTACTGCTCAGACATTTTTATGTGAAGAATACTTTGGGGAAAATGATATCAAGACAATTCTGTGTCAAAGTAGAATGTCTACATCCTTTGATAGCACTGCTGTACAAATGGTAAAAGAGCACAGTAGTCAAGGGCTAGATTGTGTAATGAGTTAGAGGATGGGCAGTATTCATTTATATATCAATTGATGATTTTTTTTGAAGAGTAAAAGGTGTAGGATTTATTTAGGAAGAAGAGCAGAGACTGCACAAGGCGAAGGGGCACCTGGAAGCAGGACACCCTGATGATTTTTTTAAAAAAAGAGAGATGGACAGTGAGAGAGAGAGAGAAAGAGAAAATCAGTTTTATTTAGTTTTGCATGTGACTTTCTTTGCTCCGACACTTCGTTGTGTACATGGTGCTAGGGTTTGAACTCACGTACTCACTCATGCCAGGCAAGCGCCGTAACTGCTGAGCTACTGCTCCAGCCCCATGGATGATTATTTTTGAGAGAGAAGTTCCCATGCTTTGATTCTCTTAATGTATCATAAAGAAGTAATATTTTCTCTGTCAAACTATTTTTTTTCCTTACCTGGTTTTAAGTACATCAGTTTCCAATGGATGTAAATAACCATTCTCACGAACAGTGGCTATTAAAACTCAACTGAAAGTCACTTGATAATGATGAAAAAAATGTTATTTACCAAAGGATGGCCGTAATTCTGATGCTTTTTATGCCAATGGAAGTCCAGTTTTTACCACAAAAATTTCCCTGTAACCTTTCATGATTGAAAGCATATTACTTGCTATTCAAAAACACAGGAAAATTAGTGAGGAGAGTTTCTAAAATAAGCTCAAGGGTTAGACATATAATTTGTGGATGACAAGTCATGATAGTGAAGTGAATTTCCTTGTGTGTTTTGTTTTAAATGGTAAAAGGGACATGAAATGCCACAATTCAGGCTTCAAACATGTTTTTACAGCTGTAAGATGTACATACTTAATTTTTAAGGGACTGCTTGTTCCAAGTTATACATGTCTTCCTACATAATGTTTATTTGTAACAATTTATTTCTTCTCTTTACAATGATTCAAAAGATGTTAGGGAGTTTAGCATGGTCTCTGAAATAACCATCCAGGAGCCTCTCTATTGTAGGGTTCATTCTCTGTAAAGTGTGTACTTTAAGGAACAGATACGAGGCAGGGGACTGCTCTGTAGAATAACTCAGCTACTTTACCATGACAGTAAGGTGCTGGGCAGAGGGTGTGGTTAGATGGTAACTGCCCCAGAAGTTGAAGTTGGAAGTAGTCACTGACTGATAGATACCACGTGGGCTAAACCAGAGTGCCTTCTGCTGTAAGGAGTGGATCACTTCTAGATCTAGCACTACCGATGCAGAGCTAATGGTCAAGTGCTGTGGCTCCTCAAGCAAACTAGTGGCCTTGCAGTTTCCAAAACGCTGGTCTTTTTGATCACTCTGAGGCTCGACTGCCACAGAATGACTTGTCTTCTCAAGGAAATGTAAAGAGAGATGAATCTGCTTTTTTAGTAACTTTTAATTTTGATATAATTGAAAATTTCAGAAAAATTTTAACTCACATATTTTTTACCCAGGAACAATTGTTTGACGTTTGCTTTATGACCCCACAACCTGTGTTTGAGAGTAAGTTTCAGATACCATGCCCCTTTACTCCTAGGGCTTTGCTGTGTGTTTCCTAAGAATGAGAAGAGTCTCTTACACAATCACATCACACTTGTTCGAAGTTGGACCCCCTGCACTGTATAGATAATGGTATTGTATCAAAGTCCATATTTAGATTTTGCTAATTGCCCCCCAGTTATGTCTTGTATTTTTCCCTGGTCCAAGATTCATATCATATCTCTTACCTCATTTAATCTCATATGAACTAACCTTTAAAGGGAATGGAGGGGGACACATTTCTAACAGCATGTGTTGTTTGCTTTTATTGTCTGGGTATCCATTTCAGCATCTTCTTTGAAACAGCATGATTAGAGATCTTCTGTAGGAGATATCCTGTAGGAATCCTTGCATTCCATGACCCATCAGTTAGTACATTTTTCAGCAAATGAATTACCTTTTGTGCGAGCAACCATTCCTGCTATACCAATTCCTGCTATATAGGTACTGTTTTGTGCTGAGTATTAAATTTTCTTTGGTAAACCCATCTTTTAGAGATATAGTAGCTGCTACTTCATCCTCATTGGGACATTTTTGTAAGTTCCTGATGGAATAGTTCCAAAGTTCCAAAATATGTCCTGCAGCTTGTCTGTAGCTGAGTAAAAATGACTAGTGGCCACCATCATTCTGTTTAAAGTCAGAGATTTTGTTTATTTCATTGGGCTATAATTATTCTCTGAAGTATGTGAGCAAAGCAGCGTATGCTTGTGATTCCAGGTTCACTCATGTCCCTCACTATCTCTGTTCCATTGGAAATTGCATGGCAGCTTTTGATACTAATGTTTTATTCTATAAAATTTTGACAGAGTTGACAATCTGCTTCTAATTCATTGCAAGCTAAAAAAGAAAGCAAAAAACCCCCAAATCCCAAATTAAGATTTTTCTTAAAAGATTCATGGCCATTAAATGGAATCAAATAACTAAATTCAGTTTTTAAAGTGTAATTTTGTTAGATTTTATAGTTCTGCAAATGTGAGATTTATGTTATCATCTAATCTCTCTGTTCTGTCTTGATTATTTAAATTTTTATAAACATTTAGGTACAAAATGATATGGGGTTTCTCCCATAGTGTACCTATGCTTTCTTAATATTTATGTCATCATTCTGCTTTATTCATGATTTGAAAGTTTTGATTGGTTTTGTACATAAAATTAGCAGTTTTAATAACTGTCATGATTGCAATTTACTTTTTCAAGAATACATTTCTATTTCTGATGGCAGAATTTTATTAACACATAAAGTACAAATTTTGGTTAGCCATCCCAATTTAAATTTAGACTATAATCTGCATTAGTAAATCTTAGCAGTGTGCTTTGTTCATATTGCTCATTGTTGAGCAGGGTAGATATAACTATAATAGTAATATATGTGATCATGTGTTATACATGTACTTGTACTGTATTTGCCCCCCCCCCCTTTTTTTTAAGAGAGAGGGGAAGGGAGAGAGAGGGAGAGAAACAATTTTATTTAGTTTTTCATGGGGCTTTCTTTGCTCCAACACTTCATTGTGTACGTGGCGCTGGAGCTTGAACTTGTGTCCTTGCACATGCCAGACAAGCACCATAACTACTGAGCCACTGCTCCAGCCCCTATATTTGCCCTTTTAGGGAACAAGACAAAAGCCACATGAGGTGTACCTCTAACAGCTGACTTCTCGTCTTGTTTCATTACGCCCAAATTGCATTACAGGCCTATTCCTGAACTCTTTGGAACATAGAGTAGATAACAAAACTAAAATCTTGGTTCTATTAGAAGGAAGAAGATGAGGATGGGCTACCCACAGAGTTCTCTGTACCATGCTTTGGACTGTTCTTGCTTCTTCCCTCACTACTCAACAACCCCCTTTGTCACCTGAATTCAGCACAGCATTTTCCCCCTACAGCATTTAAGAAATTGACATCATGTAGAGAGTAAGATCATCACATAATATTTTCCTTTCTCAAAAGAAGGCAAAGCAGGAGTTTAGAAACCCACCACATGAAGGGAAAATGTTATTGGAATGGAAATAAAGCTGATGGAAATATTCTGTGTCCAATATAGTAACAATTAGCCACACATGCCTTCTGAGCCCTTAAACTGTGGCTAGTACAACTAAGAAACTAATTCATTTTCATTACCTTAAATTTAAATAGCTTCATGTGGCTAGCAGCTACCATATTGGATTGTGCCAGCTCGCACTGCCACTCATCAATCCAAGACCCCAGACACAGCCTTCCACTTCGCCTACCAGGATACTTACCTAAAGAGTGAGGATTATACTTCCCCTGTCTTCATCACAGCCTTCTATATGATATTGCACTTCAAGGCTCTTTGAAAATCATAAATTGAAAATATAAAACACCATCAAAATTATGGCACCTCTTCCCAGTGTTGGAAGCACCCTTGTCTTGTTGGTACATGTCTCTTGTTACTTTTCTTGTTCTAAATCTGAGTATGTTTTTTAATTAATTAATTATTTATTTATTTTTAAGAGCAAGAGGGACAGGGACAGTGAGAGAAAAAATAAATTTTATTTAGTTTTTTATGTGGCTTTTGTTGCTCCAACACTTCGTTGTGTATGTGGTGCTGGGGTTCAAACCTGACCCTCGCACATGCCAGGGAAGCGCCATAACCACTGAGCCATCGCTCCAGTCCCAGTGCCGAGTACTTTTGAAAAGAGAGATTAACCTAGACTCTATTGAGTAGATTGGAAAAGAAAGCAAAATTATTGTTGTGGAGCTTTTGTTGAACCTTATTAGTTCTTAAAATGGTTTGAACATGAAGATGAGGCTTTAAAATGAAAACTTTATAAAAATTAAACAATGTTTCTTTAAAAAAAAATGGAGTCAAGACAGAAAATGACAGAAGGGAAAATAAAAATCACAAGATGTCACTGCCCAAAATGGTCATTGTCCCTATTTTGGTGTACCCATCCAGATTCCTTTTCTTGTATAACTATTTTAAAATAAAAATCTATAAATACATTCCTTTAGCTTGCAATTGTTCATTTAAAAATCTATTGACAGGGGCTGAAGTAGTGGCTAAGTGGTAGAGCAGTTGTCAGCATGCACAAGAGCCTGGGTGCAAACCCCAGCACCACATACACAACTAAGTGTCAGAGCAACAAAGGACAGATGGAAATATAAATAAAATTGATTTTCTCTTTCTCTCTTTTGCTCTCTCCCTCTCTTAAAAAAAAAAAACTATGGACAGTTTATAGATTTCTAGTTATAAACATAATGCAAATTTGTGCAAAGTGCAGAATTGAAACATTATGTGAATAAAAAATGTACAAAGAAAAACTTCCTCAGACCAATACCCCCCATGACATTCTTATTTGGGATATATTTCTTTTATTTTTATACATACATATATATGCATATAACTCTAAAATTTATTTGTATAAAACTATACATACTTGTTCCTAAACTTGCTTTTTTCACTTGGCAAGTTTTATACTCACTTAAAAGAAAATCTTATTAATTATTTATATGTATATTGCATTCTATATACTGGAATATTTAACCTATTGAATGGTGAGCTGATTTCATTTATTTTGATAATAAATATATCATTGCTTTAATGAACATCCATCCATGTATATGAGTTTCATCTTTTTAAAAAATAAATTCCTAAAATAAAATAAGGGGTCGAAATGTATGCAATTTAACATTTTTATATTTATTGCTAGATTGTGCCATGGGAAAGTGGCATTAATTCAACCAAGAATGAGAGTGTCTCCAAAGTGAATATTACCTTATTTATCTGGAGGAGGAAAAAAGTTTTATCATTATAAGTGAATTTTTCTCCATGTTAATCCTGGATTGGAAAATTCCTATAGTTTATATGTATGTGTCCTTAGGAAATTATAGATCAAACATTTTGCTTGTAGTACCTTGTTGAGACCAATTGCTTTTCCTTAATCCTGATTCCTAGATGTATAAATAATTGTTTTCTCTCTCGTTTCCATCTCTTTGATTTCCCTAAAAGATAGAGAAGTAGAAAATTTGGTGACCTTGGATTTCCTTGGCATACCACATAGAAAACATGATTTAGTGACTAAAAAGCATAAGGCTAGTCAAGGGTAGTAAGCATTCCATTTGATTCATTCAATATTCCATGACTAATTTGGCAGATTGCTATGCAGTTTTGAATACATTTTATACAGACACATTCACCATTTGTTCATCAGTCATTTTGTCAAGTGTATTTCTTAGGGGCACACACACAGTTTGGCTTAAAAATGAGTTTAAGAAACTTAAAGAAAATAGAAATAGGGCTGGAGCGGTGGCTCAGCGGTTTCGGTGCTTGCCTGGCAAGCACGAGGACCCAGGTTCAAACCCCAGCACCACGTACACAACTAAATGTTGGAGCAACACATGCCATGTGAAAAACTAAATAAAGTTGTTTAAAAAAAAAAGAAAATAGAAATAAAACACATGGCAGTATAACAACATTATAGAGAAGTAGAAAGCAAATGATGTACAATAATGTGGAATTAAAAACTTGCACACTAAAAGAGTGATTTGGAGTAGGGAGAATCTTGGAGACCTTCCTAGAAGTAATTGGATCTTTACCACAATTTTGAAGTTGGTGAACTTTTGAAATCTGGGTACATACATAGCATGGGCAAGGACTTTCTGAACGAGAGTAGGGAGGAGACATTCAGGACACCATAGGTGGAAGTTTGGATGCTGGCAGCATCTTGGAGGTGGCATGCAGCTTTGTCTGAACAAGGTATGTCACCTGGACTGAGAAAGAATGAAGGTAGTTCATAGTTGAAGAAAAAGGGAGAGAGAAGAGAGACAGGTGCATTGTAAGTGCAAACAGACTTTGAGGAATAACTGAATGTTTCTCATCAATTAAAAAAAATCAGAATGGGCTTATCAATTCAGTGTGCAACTGTCTCCAGCAGGCCTGAGAGCTTTAAGCTGCAGTGTTCTACTGTTCTTCAGGGGTCTTGTTTCACCTACCAAAACCTCAGCCCTGAACCTACCAAACTACTCTTTTTAATTTGCCTCTATAATTCCAGTGTTGAGGCTTCTGAGACTTGCTGGAGAAAATGATTCTACTGCACAGATAGGTACCAACACTAACCTTATGCAGATCTTTAAATTGCCTCCTGTGTTCCCCTAGTCTGTTCATGTGTTCTCTCCACCCTGCCTCTCATTTGGCTTAATGTCTCTTGCATGGCTTTCCACTCATCTTATATTTCTATCCTGCCTGCTCTCTTGTGCATCACCCTTCTGCTCCTCCAGAAATACTTCCACTAGCCCAAACTCCTACACTTGCTGGCATCTATAAAACACCATATCTTCGCCCATTCTTTTTTTCTTCCTGCCTCCTTATCATAGGTGGCACAAATTAAAATACAAAGTAATCTTCCATTCTGACTACTGTTGAATGGTCCAGGGTGAGCACCTGACTCCAGATGGACAAATCACACTTCTTCACCAGGATTTTATATTTGGACTGAAATCATCTTTCACTCTCTTTTGTTAGCTAAAATTCAGAATGTGTAGTTTTTTAAATGTTGGCAGTCAAGTTCTGCATGAAGATTAAAGAGTAAAAGAAAATAGCATTGAGAGAGAAGAGTGAAGGGAGAGGGAAAGGGAGGAAGGAAAGAGTGAATAAATGAATGAACATGAATGAATTATACCTAAGAGACCAAAGCAGTATTTCCTGAGTTCTTTACAAGCAGTGATTCCCAGCCTTTCTCCTCTCATGACTCACATAGAAAACGGCAGTGTCAGAACTGCCCATCAAGAGGAAGGGACAAATCTGTGCTTATGGCTGGTGGGCACACCTGTTAACCGGAACACTGGCTTTTAGCTGTACTCTACGGTGCTCTGGGAGGGGACACCCATTAACACACACCCAGGTGGGAAAGCTCGGTTCTAGTATCTTGTAGTTCTTCACATGGTCCCAGTGTGGGTCCTCTGACACGTCCTTGTTTTCCTTCTGCTTCTCCCGCTGCCTTAGTGAGCGCCCCAGGTGCTTCTCCTGTGTGCTCCAGTAAAACTCTGGGCCCTGTGCTCTGACAATCTAATTGTTTTTCTATATACCCTGTTGTATGGGAGCCCCAGGAGGATAGGAAGTACATCTGTCTTTTCATCTTTATAACCCCAGTGCCTCGAGTGGGATAAACATCTCCTGAATGCAGGAATTATGCTCTGCCCACATAAAAAGATTAACAAGAAAATTATAATTGAAACAAGATCTTATGTGTAAATGTTCTTTCTTTCTCAAAGAGACAATTTTGAATGGGAGCCTTCGAGAAGAAAGTGCATGAGAATTATGTATTTTTGGCATTATCTACCTAGTAGTTTTGTCAGACCATCAAATCTTTCAGTGCACATATTTTGACTTGAATTAGATTGTTCAGTACTCATGTTAGAAAATAAGACTCAGCCCATTTTCAGAATAACAAATCTTCTGTGTAAAAACTTCACTAAGCATCCTAACAGTACGGGCAGTTTCCAGGTTTGGTCGCTTGGTTGTGTTTTTTGTCCTACTTTGGGGTGTCAGGGGATTGGTGTCTTCCTCACAGGGTAAAGCCCCTCTCCAGGCTTGCTTCTTGCTTTCCCCTTCTCTGGAAGTTGCTCTTTACCTACAGTCTGCTCTGTCTCCTAGCTCACAGCCTCCAGGTCCACAGCTTCACTTTGCTGTGGTGTGAGAGATCCACACACGATTACTGCTCACTTAAGTTGGTCCAGTCCTGCAGCACTGCAGATCTCTGCCAGGGTCCTCTCTACTCCTTTGGTTCTTAGGCCCCACTTCTGTGGCTTATTGTTGTTTTGGGTTTGGTAATGCTCCAGCTGGCTTTGAATTCTGGTTGCAGTGGGATATTTCTTTTTTTAATTTACTTCTTGACATTTGGAAAACAAGGTTTTTTGTTTGTTGGACTCCTGGTATACCTTTATTTAATATTTAGTTTAAAACACTGTCTTTTAAGGTCTCTTTAGTAGCTTAGTCTATTTTCTTGGACGTAGTCCTTTTTGCTTTTGCTTCCTTTTGGAGTTCATTCAGCATTTCCTATACTTTAGGTCAAGCTATTAAGACTCTCCTATCCTGTCTCTTTCCCCTTCTGGTGATTTTTTTTTTCTTCTTAGTTTGGCTAATGACCTTACATTCCATTTACAAAATATATAATGAAAAGAGACATGGCTTAGCAGCAATGGCTTAACCTTAGGGAAAGTTATATGTAATCAAGCTATAATATTTTTATAAATTAAACATTGACCATGGTTCCAAATAAAGTCACTATTGGATTCAGATGGAATTGGGCATACAGGCAGGAACTTGACTAATTCCAAAGTTAATTTGGGAAAGCAAGAACGTGATGATGACATAGTAAAGTTTAAAATTCTCAGCACTTCATCTTCCTCGCAGTCCCCTGATGAGGTTCTTTGGCCATATCCTTGACTTCCCACTAGTCAATTTCCCTGCATTTTATAACCAAGTGGCCCTTCTAAAACACATACTTAAACACCTTGCTCCCTGATTACAGGAAGTTTGGCTTGCCCTGCCTCAGGATAAAGGACAGAACCATTTTTAAGGTCTTTGAGATCCTGTATGACTTACCCTTCTATGGCCTGAGCTCTTGGCATGGCCCCTTTCCATGTTCCATGCCATGCTGCAGCCAGAATGAGTGAGTATCTCAGATGCTTCTGCTGCTCCTTTTCTCTTTCATGCCTTTCAGCACACTGTTTCTCCTTCTCATCCATGGACAACACATCCTTTTACTCATTCCCCAAGTCCAGGTAGGGGCACCTTCACTGCAGAGCCTTAGCTCCCTGCACGTCTGTCATGTTCGTCACACTGCACTATCATTGTCTGGTTACTTCTCTCTGTGCTCCCTTTAGCCTGTAAGGATGCAGACCAGGTGTGTTGCTGTCACCATTTTATCCCTAGGATCTGACTAGATGCAGGCATCTAATGTAATAATCACACAGCCGCAGCATGACAACATAATGATGACGTCGTAGACAAACTGATGTAACTGAAAAAAAGGCCCCGAAGTAGACCGTGAATTTCGTGAATGAGAATTGATAGATGATACATTATACGTTGCAAATCTGAAGGATAATGGTGTTGCCACAGCTGTCATCTATTTGAAAAAGAATAGTTAGACCTGAGTCTGATATAGTGCCCAAACAACTGGTTGTTAAGGAATTAAAGAATTAAATACATGTATTTAACTGTAAGGAATATGTGAACATTTATAGGCAAATACTTATAGGATATACTTTATAGGAAATATTGTAGGGAAGAAGTATTTCAAGCTTGAGTGTAATCACAGACTCAACCACATAAAAAATTTAAAGACCCAAAGCACATCTCAGAAAATAATTACTGTAAATATAAAATTACCAAAAACTATAATAAGGTTTCATGAAAAGAAAAGCTCAATACCTTGAGCGAATGAGGAAAAACTCCAAAGACTTCTCAATAAATGCACATACACAAAATGAGTAGACTATTTACAAAAGTAAAAATATAAAAACTAACCAAAATATTTTCAATTTCTATTAACCACAGAAAAACATGGTAAAGCAATGAAATACTGATTTTTTTCTCAGCCTGATAATTTTGCTTAAAAGAAAAAAGCCCACGTTGATGAGGACATGGTATTATTCTCATTCTTATGTATTGTTGGGTACCAGTGTGAATTGGCAAGATTCTTTCAGAAGCAGACCAACTCTGTATTAGTACCAAGTAGTCATGTACATTGATTCAGTGATTATACTTTTGTGAGTCTAGATTAAGGAAAAAAGATAGGTGTAGATAAAGCTTTAGATTTTGGAGTTTGGTGTTGAATTACAGGAAAATCTAGAAATTATGTATCTACTAGTAGGAAAATAACTAAATATACCTAATTGATATGCCACAATTTGGGGAAAGATTTTTATAGTACATATGTCTGATAAAGGTCTCATAACCAGAACATATGAAAAACCCCTTCTGCCCCAAAACAAGAACCAAAAGCTGGCACTTTCAAATGAAGATAAGCAAATGATGAATGAACACAAAAAAGTCCACAATATCATTTCACATTGGGGAAATGGAAGCTAGATGAAGTTACACATTCATCAGAAGGGCTGGAATCAGAAAGACTGACAACATACTGGTGAGGATGTGAAGCAACTGGAACTCTCTGGAGCTCTCATCCATTGCTGACAACAGTAAGACATGGTTCTGTCATTTGGAAACCTGTTTGGCCATATCTCCTCAGGGTAAATACACATCCCTCCAGTGACCCAATTCATATGTTTACCAAAATTCTTAAATAAGGTGTTCAAAGCAGCTTTATTCAAAGTAGCTCAAAACTGAAAATCACCCACATTTTCATAAATAGAATGGATTAATAAATTATGGTATTTCCTATACAGAAGTCTGTGTGAGGCAATAAAAGAGCAAATTAGTGATAAACAGCATGAATGTATATCACTGTCATGCTGAACAAAGGAAGACGGACCAAAAGATTACATGCTAAATGATTCTACTGATATGAGAAAACAGGCAACACAATTGGTGATGATACAAGTCAGAACAGTGGCAGTTCCTGGATAGGAGAATCAATTGTGAATAGACACAGGGATTCCCTCTGATGGATTGAAAATACCAGACATATGTATTATAAAAATCTTTCCCCAGATTGTGGCACATCATTTAGGTATCTACCACTGTTTAATTATTTTCCTACTATTAGATATGTAATTTCCTACTATTAAATATAAGGATGTTACACAGGTATATACATATATCCAAATTCCCACTGTATAGTTTTATATTCCTTACTGATTAAATAAACGGAAAAAGGTGTGCGTCCTTGGACAAGTCACTTCATTTTCTTGAGCTTCCATATACTCATTTGTCAATCATAATCACACTTAACTCACATGTTTGTTGTGTCAGAATATGGTCAGTGTATGATAAATGAAATTTATTAACAACTAGGAATACTTTTAAATACTTATCATATATAAAATATTTATACATTTAACACATCATGTTTAAAGAAATGCAAAATAAGCCAAACCCTTTTATGCATTAAAAGTAGTATACCAAAATATATAATGGATTGAACATCTCTAGTTGGTGGCATTTGTTTTTCTTTCTATATTTAGTTTTCAAAAGTGTTTAATGAGTAATACATTCATAATGGAAGAAATCAATCTTATTTTAAACATTTAAAAATAATTTTTGGAGTGGGGGAACCTCAGTGGTAGAACAGTTGCCTAGCATACATACACAAGGCCTTGGGTTTGATCATCAGCACTACAAAAAAAAATTTTTTTAAATAAATTTTTAAAATATCTAGACCTTTGTAAGCTCAGTATGATGCAAGAATTAGTATAAACCTGCAAATGTTAGTTTTTAGGTTAGGTTAATTGAAGAGCAGTAACTACAACAAGGAATGATATCCATTTGGTGTCAGATGCCACCATTTTATTTTATTTTTTCACATTTATTAGAAGTATATAGCGATACGGGATACAGATGAGGGGGAAACATTGTCAAAACAGTAGCAATCAATGTGTATAAACTTTGTTATCCAGGGGTAATGCCAACACATAGATAAGCTACTATGGGTTTCATCTATTGCAGTTTCCCCCAGAAGAACTCATGTGTTAAATTGGTAGCTCGTGGAGGAATGACATCGGCTTCTGGGATGGTTCCCCCATCTTCCCAATCACCAGACTCCTATGAGTCCTTCGTATACCCTTCGTATACCCTCCCCCCTCCCCATCCCCTTCCCTCCACCTCCAAGTTACCTAGGGAGCTTTCGCTCCTGTTGCACTGAAAGTCATTCAATTTGAGGCTTTGTTAGGTCAGCCGTCTGTCCTACTGCTTCAACATAAATTCTAGTATCAACAGATGAGAGAAACCATTCGGCCCTTAAGCTTGGGAGACTTCACTAAACATAATTCTGTCCATCTCCATCCATTTGATTTCGAAAGCTATAATATCGTCTTCTCTGATGGCCGAGTAGTATTCCATAGTATATATGAACCAAAGCTTTTGTATCCACTCATCAAGTGAGGGGAGATGCCACCATTTTAAAGCATATAAACAACCTGCAGCATGTTTGGAAGATGCGCCATCAGGATGATAGACATACAGGTTGTGACATGTGAAAGAAGGTGGAAGGAAACAGTCATGGTTTCCTTGGAGAAGAAATACCCAGAAGGATCCAGTGGCTCTTTTCAGATTAGTTAGGCATTCATTCCTGTGAACAAGAGTCTGTTGTATTCTCTGTCTTAACAAAACTCACATCAGTGTTAGAAGCCATCCAGGGAACCACCTTCAGGACCATGTAAGAAAACTGTAGCAATGCTGTTCATTTCTTCAAGACACTCTGTGAGTGCTTTTCTGCTGTAGACCCTCTCCATAGCATAGAGCATCAGAGAATAAGTCTGATATAAAGTGACCAGCAAAGCTATGCAAACACATTGCCTTGATAGAAGTACAGCAGATGCTTTGGGAGCACAGAGGAGGAAGAATCCTCTTCTGCAGGGAATTGGAGAGAGCTTCACAGAGGAGGTGGCATTTTAGTGGAGTTGGGGTGGGGGCAGAGCTGTGTTTGATGTACCCATCAAGGTACATTTGTGACCAGCTCATGCAGGACTTTTATGTTCTTTTGTAGGCAATGGGAAGCTATTGAAAAGTTTTAAGGAAGGGAATAGCATTTGTTTTGGAGGAGACAACTTCAACCCCAGCATAAGAGAAACTGTGACAGGATGCTTGTTAGAATGCTGTGGTTCTCAAGAGGCAGCTGATGAACTAGGGGAATTGAGTGACAGTGCAATTAGAGGCAAATTGCATATGGGATATTCCCAAGGTAGACAGAGGTCTTGATGATAAAGTGGTTAACTGGTTTAGAAGATAAGGAAGAAAGAATTGAGGATGGTTCACAGGTTGTCAGCTTGGAACCTGGGATCCTGCTGATCTTGTCTTTACCTGTGGGCACCTTTTGCTGTTGTTTGTGGGGGCAGGGGAGTTGGACACCTTCACTCGACTGTGAGTTCCTTGAGCACAGTGTGTTAGTCAGTTTTCTGTTGCTATGACAAAATACCTTGAAAAATAATTTAAAGGAGGAAAGATTTATTTTGGCTCATGGTTTTAGAGGTTTCAGTCCATGTTCAGTTGGTTCCATTGCTTTGAGGTGAGCCAACATCCTGGAAGGGCATGATAGAGCAAAGCTGGAAACAGAGAGAGAGAAAGGGGATAGGGACAACATATAGTCCCCAAGGCCACACCCTCAAAGACATACTCCCTTCAACTGGGTCCCACCTTGTATATTTTCTACCACCTCCCAATAATTCCATCAAATTATGAATCCATCAATGGTTTTATCCACTTACAAGGTTAGAGCTCTCTTGATTCAATCATTTCCAAAATACCCCAGCTGTGAACACTGCTGCATGAGGTACCAAGACTTCAACATATGAGCCTTTGGGAGACATTTCAGAGCCAAACCATATATATCTGGGAGGTACCATATCTGTTTGCTCACTGCTGTTTTCCCAGTGATCAGGATAATGAATGAATGAGCAATCTGCTATTTAGAGTCCTGTTAATATGGTGACAATTCATGGTCTTCTCTGTCTTAATATAATACTGATCAAGTTAAGCATAATATCCAATATTAAATTTTAGAGAATTTCATTCATTGTTCATTCAATAAACATTTGTCAGGTGCCTGCTATATGCCAGGCTAAAACAGTAATTAAAAGGAGAGTAGGAGATGCAGTCATAGCTGTGGATGGGTGGGAGTCAGGAAGGCTGTTGGAAAGAGTTGGCATTTTTTCTGAGTTGGGAAGCCAGAGGAGAGTTTGAGCAGAGGAATGGCATGATGTGACTTATGTGTTAACAGACTCTCTCTGGCTGCTGCTTTTACAATTGACTGAAGAGGGAGGCCATGGCAGAGGTGGAAAAGCCATTTAGGAGCTGTGCAGTAACAGTCCAAGTGAGAGAAATGGTGGTAATGTCAACCACAGTGATAGCAGCAGAGGTGGTGAGAAGTCAGATTTCAGATATATTTTGAAAATAAGTCTTCCTGGCAGAATAGAAGTGGAATATAGTGAACAGAAGCAGGTTTGGGGCAATATGAGGAGCTCAGTTTGAACATGTTACATTGGAAATGTTAAGTAGGCAGCTGGATAAATGATTCTGAGGATCAGGATAGAAGCTCAGGCTACAGATACAAATTTAATTCTGTGGGAATTTGTTTCTCTGAGCATAGCTAATGATTTGAATACCCAAGACTCATAGGAGAGCCATACACAACACGGCTTTAGAATCATATAAAGGTCCCTTGGGGGAAAATTTCAGATTATGTTTTGTAGGCACAGAAGCACTTTATAGATGAGATAAATTAAGCTGCTAACTTATACCCATGTTCAGAGTTACTTGTATTTTTAAGGACAGTGGATTCTTAAATTGTATACAGTGTAACTTCTCTTCTTTATACTTAGTTTAAAAAAAAACATGCCTTTTTAAGTCAGTAAAAATTTATGAAATGACCATTTTTAATACAGCTGTCTTTACTCTGAACATCATTCCTTTCTTAGCTTATTTTGTTCTTCTCATTAGTGTGTTCACAAATTGCCTGTTAATTTTAACAAATGCAAAATATATCAGTAGGAAAAAATGCAGAGTACACCAGATTTAATCTCTGATTTATAGAATAAAAGCTGTAAGAATATTGGGAGCTATTAGTGATATGTAACCATTTTTTATTGCTAAACACTTTATGTAATCACTCATATCCTATTTAATATACCATTACTTTGAAAACCCTGAATATTATTTACTTTAGTGAAAAAAATTATAGAAAAAAGCCACCTTGACACAGTTATTAGTTATTGAAATCTTTTGCCCATCTTTTAATATTTGGCCTTACCTTCATGATTAATTAGCATTTATTAAGTATTATGGAGAGCATTTAACCATGACTGGGAGGTTGGGGCAGTTGCTTACAAGTACCACCTGAGAAAAATGAATATAGAGATTGAGTTGGTGAAAGTAGCACTTCATTCATTTTTCTAAGAATTGTTTATGGAAAGCCTACTGTATTTTAAACATTTCATTTAACCAAATGGGAGAAACAAGGGAGTCAGGAGGACAGTATTTGGATAGAGGGAAATAGAATCATGAAGCACTCGGAGGCAACATCACCAGGTGCTACTCAGCTCTGCACATTAATGGTAGAAGCTGACTCGTGGTGCTATGTGCCAAGCAGTTTAAGCACTATAGGTGAATAAGTTCAGGACAGCAATCCTACTGAGGTAGGTGCCTTAATGATCTCACTTGGGGAAACTGAGACAGTGAAACTTGTTCAAATTCACACAGCTCTAAGTGGTAGAGCCAGAATTTGACCTCCATAGGTCAAATGTTTGTATTGCTTCCTTCCAGCCAAACTATATGCTGCATGCACTATGTACATTCATCTAATGAATCTCTGTAACCCCACCAGAAGATAGGTGTCCACATTTATACCTGAGGCTGCAGAAGCTTAGTGAAAAGATGACTCAAAATCACACAGCTAGGAAGTGGCTGAGCTGAGGACCATGTTGTCACCTGGAAAAAATGAGATTGTGAAAAACAGTCTGCCCTTATGTGTAATGATAATGGCATCCTGGGTTACCTGACCAGGCCATTCAAATTCCAGGCTAAGAAAGCAGCAGGTCACCATGAACTTTAAATATTTGCTTAAGAATTAAAATGTAAACCTAATATGCACAAAAACCCCAACATAAATTAGTTTTAAATGTGTTGAAAAGTAACCCAGTTCTCTCTCGGGGCTCAAATTGAGTTAATACAATACAGTATTTTTACTCCACACAATTCCTGTGATTATTTTGTGTCACATCAGTAATTAGTTGATTTTTACCTTGTTTATTCAGATTTGAGTATATGTTACATTATAAGTGATCCTAAGCCATCCCTCTCAAAACAAATGAGTGATCACATTCTTCTTTCAACAGTACTGTAATGGTTACTGGGTCTCTCACTGTGTGAAAACGCCTGCTGCTCCAGCAGCTTGGGTCTCCTACACAGTGGTCACCAATTAGAAACAAAGTGAAGAAAATTTCTTCCATGAGGATTTACCTGGGTGCCACTAAGAGAGGGTACTTTTCAGAGGTTCCCTGCAGTAAAAACTCAGCATAATTTGACACAGCAAAAAGTAACAAAAAGCTATTCTTTTTCCTCCAAGAAAATATCATATGTTTCAAAAATGTTATTCTCTTTTTCAGCAGAACATTGAAAGCCTTTCTGATTAGATTAGCATTTTATCAAATGGCTGCCCAGTTCTGTGCCAAATTGTGTTTTCTTTTTGATCTGTGACAATTTCTTGTCTGTTGATCACAAGTCACTAATCCATTTATAAAAACTTCATCTTTGCTTGTTTTGTTTTGTTTTTCACTCATGTCACTATCTTTTAAAAACCTCTTTCTTGTAGAAAAATCAGAAAATAAATATCAGGAAAAAGGAAAATAATTGCACTTCTGTGAACATTTAGTGATAACCATTTTGATATTTTGTGTTTATCTGCCCAGAGTTTTTTCCTAGTTATAGATATAGATATATAGGTTAAATAAATGCCCTTATGATTTTAAAAAATTAAAATGAGTTCATACCACAAATAGGTACTGAACTGCATTCTTCATTTACTGTGTCTTTTTTTTCCCCACATTTATTAGAAGTATATAGCTATACAGGATACAGATGAGGGGGAAACATTGTCAAAACTGTAGCAATCAATGTGTATAAACTTTGTTAACCAGGGGTAATGCTAATGCATAGATAAGCTACTATGGGTTTCATCTATTGCAGTTTCCCCCAGAAGAACTCATGTGTTAAATGGGTATCTAGTGTAGGAATAACATCGGCTTCTGGGATGGTTCCCCCATC
>PVKS010006778.1:0-76436 GCA_004027875.1 Aplodontia rufa | reverse complement strand
CTCGGTTTGTGAGTAGACATATTTAACTCTTCTAAGTCAGATTATCCCACTTTTTAAATTTTAGGTCGTTCGTAATAAAGAAGATTTTAAACCTGCATTTTCATCCAATGTATGGTGGTTCTGCTCTTGACACAGTGATCTTTACAAACAGAAATTGCTTTCAAGTTCTAGCTAATAAGAAATGTGTTGCAAATATGGTGATGATTGCCCAAACCCCACAACATTCATTGACATAATTTAAATTCCAATGACTTTATGAGCGTACTCAGGGGTAATGTGATGCACACACTTGACGCTTAAGATTTGCATCTTTGTTACTGGTGACTCTAAAACCTCACAGTTGATTCCGGAGAGTGGAAGACATTTTTAAAAAATACTGAGATCATTGAATACACACCTGTTGAATTTACATCTCTGCATTTCTGTTATGGATCTGTTTTAACAACAAAATCATGTTCCCTTGATACTTGACTTATTATTTAAATAAATCTCACAGTATTAGGGAGCTTTTCTTTGTACCACACTAAAACCACATGCTAAGAGTGTATTGTGAATTTAAAAAAAAAAATTGAGGTAAAATTAGCATGCCAGTTTATCTTTTTAAAGTATACAAGCTTAGTAGTGTTTAGTATTCAGAGTTAAACAACTATCATTAATATCTAATTCCAGAGCATTTTAATCATCTCCAAAAGAAACTCTATGCTCATTAGCCATCATTTTCCATTCCTTATGATACCAGCTCTTGCTAACCACTTCCTATCTCTGTAAATTTGCCTATTTGCATTTTATATGAATAGAATCATGCAACATGGGACTTTTTCTGCCTCGATTAATTCACTTAGCATAATGTTTCATGACTCATCCACATTATAGCATGTATCAGTGCTTCATTCTTTATGGCTGAGTAATATTCCATTACATGATCATACCACATTTGCAAAGTTTTTATTTTGTTTTTCTCAGCCAAGCATAATTTGTAGTGTGTTTTAGTTATATAGATTTTGGTTTATTTGAAAGTTTTCTTAACTCTTTGATGATGCAAATTTTAGAATAAAGAATTCAATTCACTGTTTAAGACATTCATCCGAAACTTGTATGAGGACATGGAATGTAAGCTTCTATTAGAACTCATAATGTGTTTGTTTCTGACTGAAAGATGACGACTTCTGTATCCCTCATCATTTTAACAAGGTTTACCTTTTGCACTGTGATCAGCAGGTTGATCTGGAGACATTGGCAACCTTAAATGGGATGACTATCTTGATCTTGGGGTACAGTGTTTCAGAAAATGAGGTACATTATCTACAAATGCAAAGTAGAGCCTCCACTTTGATTAGTTGAACCTCACACTTACTTTAGTACCTGTGGATGTATTTATTCTTCATCTTCACTGTCCTTATAAGCATCCAGCCTGGCACATGTAATAGGTGCTAAGTCTGAGGACTGACTGGGGCTTGCTTTGCAGGGTGACAGTTCTGATACAATTTGAGCATTAGCCTGCTGTTCTTACCATTATCCAGGAATGAACTGTAGGGTTCACTGAGGTGTTGGTTGTTGGCAATTAAGAATGCCCGAGTGGTCAAGACAGCATCACTTTCTGTGTCCCTGGTGTCCTGAGGGTTGAACTGGGCAGATAGGCCAACTGCTTCCAGACAGCTCTCCAGGTAGAAAATTTGTCATTGGAGCAGATGACTGGAACAGATCTTTTCTTGACCCACTGAACAGGTGTATCTTATGGGAAAATCTACAGTGACTTTCCTGTAAGGAACCTTAACTATGAGTCATAGAGGAGAGCGGAATGCTTTGAAGGCTTTTAAGAAATCATTTCTTTCCATTAATGAGAACTCAGAATCTTTGACGTAAGTGACTCACAGTACTACAAGGTACACTAAATTCAGATTTTTAAGTGTTGTTATAAATATATAATGAATCAGATCCTAACGTTTTAGCCATGTCTTACTGCTTTAGAAGCCACACCAAATACAAATTGTCTCTAATACTTTGGCAAGAATTAATTACTTCATTTAGCTTGGGTGTGCAGTCAGTGGAATTCAATATGTTGTGACTCTCAGCTTGGTCAATTTTTCCTCGAGAATTACCGAAAATATAAAGTGCTTATTTGCACCCCCCAATAACTATTCCCCATTCAAAAAATCAATTACTTTTGATTAGGGCCATAGCAATTGTCTTTAGTTCATTTCTCCCTCCTTTCCATGCAGACTGTAGTTGCTTCCACTCAGGAAAGTGAACCAGGATAAATCATTCCATTGATGAATTCACTTCTGCTCTCATCTCTGCACTAGAGTTTTAGACTCTTGATTAAAATTTTGTGTTGTGGGAATTTTGCTTCTGCAAAAACGCAGGTTTTCCTGGAAGAACAAATTGTGTTTCCCCATTGCCCTTACTCCTAAAAAATATGAGTTCTGTCTAACTTGAGATCTCCGATAGATGCCCATTTGCCCCAGCCAGGACCAGGGGAAGAAGACCGACTTGTGCTTTGTTTCCTGTTCTGTCTCCTCCAGGATATACCTGGTGCAGTCCCAGTGCTGAACAGTTTCTATCCCTCTGCTCCCATTCTCCCCAAAGTCCTTTGAGACAGGTGCTTTCATTTGATATGTTTCGTGCATGAGGACACACAGGCACAGAGAAGTGACATCACACAACCTGTGTCAATCTGAATATCACTTCTGATCCCAGAACCTGAGACTTTCTATGTATGCATCCCCAGGAGATCAGTTTCCTGTTTGGTATTTAGGAAGCTGCTTTGTTTCCAGTTGCTTTCTTATGGATCCCCTTTGTGGCTTTTTCCAAGTCAACCTTATTTATTTATCCCTTTTCAGAATTCAAGGCATAGTTTACCTTCTGTCAGTGTATCAGCTTCAACTTTTGCCGAATGCGTGTGGTCTTGTAACAACCACCACAATCCAGGCATAGAACAGTCATATTCTTGTACTTCCCTCATTCATTGTTGCTTATTTACTAAATGCTGACATCTGCCAGGCACTCTGCTATCAGTCACTGATAATTCAGCAGTGCTTAAACATACAGAATGCTAGGACTTCTGATGCTTGTAATCGAACTAATCTGATTCAGTCCCCAAATTGAAGATCTTTAAATTTTACTTAGAATATTTTCTCAGTTCACAACCACTTGAGAATAACCATCCTTGCCAAATATCTCTCAATGTGTTAAATGTGTTAACTCTCTAATATTTTTAAATGCTTCCCACTCCATCAAGAATGCCAGTGTTGAAAGAGCCAATTTAAACAAGATGTATATGTAATTCAGTTGTGCTCGAACATTAAATATCTTATTGGAAGTAATCCCTAGAAGCAACTGCAGGTTATAAAAGGAAACCATTTTTTTGTTTGTATTTGTAACTTTTCACAGATATGTATAGCATACCATATTAGGCAGAAAGGGGAAAATTGGAAAATTATCTTATGCTGTTACATGATCCTAAAATGCTTATTTTAAAACTGTGCTCTCCAGTATTATAGCCACTAGGCATGTGTGGCTGTTTAATTTAAAATCTATTAAAATAAAATCATCTACTCTTTTATCACCCCAGCCACAATTTCAGTGCCCAGTAGTCCTGTATCTCTTTCGGGCATTGCCAGGAATGGATATATTGCAGATGTAGAGCATTTCCATCATTCAAAACTGTTGAACAGTGCTGTGTGAGAGCAACAGCAATAAATAAACCAACAAAAATGATTGATAGAATTCATGAGAAGTCCGCACAACTGGAAAAAAAAATTTACAGTCATTAAAATTATTTGAAGTGTTGAAGCATGGGGGTTATTTTTGGCATGTGTTGTGTCAGCCATACAAACTTCCTAGAGACATTATGGTGGCCATTGATAAAGCAGGAACAGGTGAAGACAGTTGAAGAGCCACTTTGTAACCTTTATGGTCTGCAGTTGAACAGTTGCTGGTTTGGGAATGAGTGGTCTGTTCCCACATCACATATTCCATAACTTGTTGTACCAACCACTATATTGTTTTGCAATTTAGCCATTTACCCTCACTATCTCCCTGCAAAGACTGTATTCCATTCATTTTTGACTTTTTGGTCTTAGTACCAAGAGTAGGTATTTAATAAATCATTAATGCATAAGGTCTTAGAGAGATTGCATCATGAAGCTTCTTACACAGCATTAACATTTTATTGCTGAGATTGGCCCATTTCTGTTGGTTTTTCATTCTGATCCCAATCCAAGAGTTTGGTCAGTATTTACTTTGACCTTTTCATCTTTAATTCCACTTCCAGCACCGGAATGTCACTTTCACTAATTCTCTCAGAAATACATAGAAGTGCCATCTAGATCCAGACACTTCTTGAGCACAAAAATTAAGGTTCTCATGACTCACACTGCCTGTGTAGTGGCAGGAGCAATCTTGAGGGAGTATCTAATTCTAGTTGAGGGCTGGAGCTGTGGCTAAGTGGTTACAGTGCTTGCCTGGCGTGCATGAGGACCCAAATTTGAACCCCAGCACCACATACACAACTAAGTGTCAGAGCAATGAAGGCTACAAGAAAAATCAGATAAAATTGATTCTTTCTCTGTCTCACTGTCCCTCTCTCTTTAAAAACAAAATAAACAAGAAAGCTGTAGATGAGTTGTCTTCAGTGACTCTTGGTTATGCCCCAGGGGGGTCAGGGCATGACCTCACTTAGCATGCTTCTGTGCTGCTGGTGCATTGGGGGAAAGAGGACTATGGGGGTGAAGACTGGTTAGTAATGATAAATGAAGCATCTTGAACCCAAGAAGACTCTGCTGTCAATCAGCCAGAGCCAGGATAAGTCCTGTGTAGTCAAGTTGACCATAAGAGTGGCCTAAGACACTTCTGAAACCAGGAAAATGATGGAACGTGCATTACCTCATGTGGATGCTTCTGCTTTTGGAGTTTGTCTGTAGTTTCATCATTTCTCCTAGGGATGATGTGCAGCACCTGCCTTAGCCCCGCACGTAGATGTTCAGCATATATTTGAGTTGAGTTGAAATCCATGGAATGAAGCCTGGGATGAGTTTGAAATCCTCACACGTGACAAAAGCAGGAAAAAGGAGATATGCTCTTTTATAAGGATCTTTGCTTGATTTTCTTCTCATCAACCAACCTACTTTCCTTTTTATTTATTTATTTATGTTTATTTATTTATGTTTATTTATTTATTTATGTTGCTGTTTCTGCTTCCTCTGTGTCTTCACTTCCCTTGAGCATAAATTTAAGATAATGAAATAGCCTTAGGTTTCCTCAGCATTTTAATGAATAATTTGACGGAGAGGAGGTGAATGCTGTTTCATGCCATTAGTAAAAATACTTATTAAACATTAGTATAATTTGGAGGTCTTTGTAGTTTATAAAAATTTAAAAGTACTGGTTAACAGATGTTTCCACTAAAAATTTCAATGTACTAAAATAGGCTAGCTGACTTTTTCCCTTCTGATATTTGCCCACAGATATTAATGTAAACTCAATTATTCAGGGCCCTGGTTGATGTGAACTTTCTGCTCTTATTCAATAAGTATGAGTCAATTTATGTATGCATTAAGGAGAGAGAAAAGAAAAAAAAGGAGAGGGAATTTTTTATAAGTTTTCTTGGAAATGTAGTTCTTATACATTTGGAAAGAATAATTTATTAATTGGAAGGGAAGAAGTGTTTTTTGGTTAAAATATTTATAATAATGAGTAGACCACGGGTACCTTTCCACTCTTAGAGAGTTATTCTGTCCTTCTCTTTGCCTTTCACTTTAGCATTTAACTCCATAATTTTTCTACTCTTTCAACTGTCACTCACTGAACTGCTTTTATTGAATCCTAAAGCTCTAACATATTTATCTAAAGGTGGGTCTTGAACTGAACTTGAACTTTTCTCAGAACTGATTATCTCAGCACTTTGAATAGGCATACATGAAAATGGTGCTTTTATAACATGACCTCTTTTAGGAGTTTGTAGCCATAGAGTCTTGAATACATGCTCAGAAAATGCTGGGAAATTATATAGAACTTTCTAGATTTTTCTCATTTTTGATCAGATTGTCATCTGATGATAAATAATTTTTATAATTAAGTCTTCACCCACCTGCATCCTGATGAATATTCTTTAATAGGCTATCCAAAGGTGTTAGCTGCCACACACAGTTGTGCAAAATTGAAGTCTGCCCTCAGGAGCTGTGAGGATATTGTGGAGGAATACATGGGATGTTGTATCATGTTTGTTTCAATTCATGAAAAGGGTTCTGGCCATTCACTTAGGTCAAGAATTCTCAATCCTGGCTGAATTTTGATCTTCTTTGATGTTGTGGACTGAATATGTGCTTCCCCTCAAACACACATCAGTTGAATATGATGAATATGAATATGCCAATATGATGATTTTTGAAGAGACCTTTGTTGGGTAAGCAGGTCTTGAGGGTGAAGCTGTCATGAATGGGATTGGTGTCTTTAAAAGAAGAGGAAGAAACCAGAGCTCTATTTTTCTGCCTTGTAAGGACATGGGCAAGAAGGCAGCCATTTGCAGACCAGGAAAAGAGCCCTCAAAAGGAATCAAATCTGCCAGCCTCTTTGTCTTGAATTTTCCAGTCTCTAGAACTATGAGAAACAAGTCCATTATTTCACACACCCCATCTATGGTATTTGTTATAGCACCTTGAGTAAACTAATGCTCTTGAGTAACTTCTAAAACATACAAATGGCCAGGCATCATATCAACATATCATAATGTGTGGGTGCTGGGCCCAGGCATGGATGTTTTCTTAAAATTCCCCAGGTGGTTACAGAATACAGCCAGAGTTTAAAACCACAGATCTAGGCCAACCTTGTGATACTACCAATCTTAGTTCATTTTTCTTAAGGTAGGGGTATTGGCAAGTTTCATGCTGTTTTAAAACAAAACCAGTGTCATTGGACAAAGGCCCTGGAAACCTTCCCACCCCCTTTCCTCTTTATAAGGCAGTTTCAGTTTCCCAGTAACCCTAGAAGGAGGAGTGTGGACTACAGTGGTTGACCTCATAGTCTTCCCGAGTCAGACTTCAGGAGGCCAGACAGT
This sequence comes from Aplodontia rufa, assembly GCA_004027875.1. Classification (NCBI taxonomy): domain Eukaryota; kingdom Metazoa; phylum Chordata; class Mammalia; order Rodentia; family Aplodontiidae; genus Aplodontia; species Aplodontia rufa. The sequence goes on along the minus strand of PVKS010006778.1, from coordinate 69,382 downwards.
CTGGGAGCTGATCCAGGGACTCCAGGGTATCAACAGGTGGCAGGCCAGGTGAAGTGGCCTTGAAGATGGGCTTTCAAGTGCCATTTGTCAGGACACAGGCTCATAATATCTTTTGTTTTGTCGATAATACACATTCTTATTATTCCCTCTTTTTTATTTTCTTTCTCCATGCAGAATTTGTCAGAACTAGTTACTTGTTTGCTATTAGGAAATAGATTCAAGATTTAGCTATTTAATTTTTTCACTTCAGCAGTTTTTTTTTCTTTGTTGTTTCTAAAATAAAATTTTCATTATTTGTCAGGTCTAGGCTATTTGTTTTTATGGTATTTGGAAAGCACTAATAACTTGATTTAAAAGAGAGTGATGAAGTTTTCTAGGTGATCTAAATTATCACTCTAATGTCTTAATGTCCAATAGTGATAACTTAAGCACAAATTAATTTAGTGAATGTTTGTTGAGCATCTTGTGATAATTGTTCCCCAAGGGAGAATATTCCTCCACTGGTCTACTAAATCGTCACAAGTTTTAGTAGAAAAGTCTATACATATGGAGCTCTCATACATGGAAGAGTTTGCAGAGTATGAGAACGTGAGCTGTGTGGATTATATTTAGTCTTAAATTCACCTCTGGACAGGTTTCTAGGAGGTGATAGGGTAGGGTGCAGACTCTGCAAGGTAGATGGATAAGGCTTCAGGGGTCACTGAGGGACTGCATCAGGGACAAAACTGAAGGGATAATGAAAAGCACCAGAATAAGAGTCAGAAAGTGATATCTGGGGGGAGGGAACAATTAATTAGAAGGGTGTGTGTGGTTACAGTCTCAAATAACAGGTAAGGTTTCCAATAACTGGTTGAAGAGTTTGGAATTTGGCATTTCCCCATAACTCAGTGGAAAATGATTGAAATGTTCTGAGTGGTAACAGGGCTTTAGCAGATGTCTTTATGTTAGGAGGAAGACTCAGGTATTAGAGTGTAGGGGGGATTGAAGCAGAGAGATAAAAGCTTGGTTGAAAGGCTCTGAGCCCATGGCAGTCACAGTAGAAACCTGATGAGATTATTTGGAGAGTAATGTGTCCTCTTTCTATACTACTTATATACCCTTATTCCCAAGCACTTTCAAATACATTATGCTACTTGGTACAGATAGTTGATGTAATTTATAGGAGCCATCACGGAGAATGAAGGATAATCATGGAAGCATCTTGCCTAGGCAGGTGAAGACTGGGGCAGGGAACCCACAGAGTCTGGAACATACTCATGAAGGGAGAGTGCAGGGAGCACACAGTTCTACAGGAGTTGATGATTTCAGGGGGAGAAAAGAAGAGGGAAAAAGAGAGGGTGGTGGCTTGAAGCCTGCTTACTTAGGAAACGGTGGGAGACTAACTTTGCTACAAGACTTAGGAATTCAGTTAGACATGCTCCCTGAACTGATTAACTCAGTGCCTTGGTGTTGCTTAAAATGATTTATTTGAGTAGACATTTCAACCACAACTAAACTAAAACAAACTTTTCATTTTTTGGACAGCAGGATTTGAGCGTATGGGTAGCGTCAGGTTCATCAAGTGCCACCTCACAGCTGTTTGATTCATTGTTCTTTAAAACCCTTCTGTGTGTCCTTCCACAATAGGCACGCATGCCATTGTGGCATTTCAGCCGGCAATCTCTTAATGGCCACGAGTTCTTCAGGTTGCTTGAAGGCTGTCGTATTCATATCTCATGAGCTGGTATTTTTGTCAATGGCTTACAACTTATGTCTTGCATAAGAAGAGCACGTACAGTGGAAAATAACCCATGGACCAGGTGTACCAGATTTGGTTTTGAAGTTGACTTTAACAACTTGTTCTGCTACTTTATGGAAGATGCTATTTTATTTTCTACTGTGTGCCCCTGCATGAAGGATGCATGAAATGGTGAATTAATGAATTTAATGGGACAACATGGCAATTGTTAAAGACTGAAGTGTAAGCCTATTTTTTATGTAATGAAAAAATACACATATATTGTATGATTAAAAAGTTGGATGCAAAACTGCTGTCTAAATTAAAAACGTGACTTACTGGATTATTCATTAGAAATGCTGGGTTGCAACAAAGTTTCATTTGATGGCACTCAGCGGAGAAATGACATGGAATGCTTCTATAAATATGTTATAAATATGTATGTGTGTATACATGCATGAATAAGGATATATGTGCACATGTTCATACAAATATGTATAATATGTATGCATTTTCCTACTGCTTAAAACTGATATTGCTTTATTTGGAACATCAAAAGATTATATTCTTTGTGAAAATTATTTAAGTTCAATTGCAGTACATTCCTGGATATTTTGAGCTAGACTGTTTTCTGCCTCCTACATAAAGAAGGGATAGGAGGAATACCTGCTTCTTCCTGTGACTTGAATACAGTGTTGTCTCTCCAAAGGAGCTGGGTCTGGTTTAGGCGAGTGAGTCTCCATTCTGCAGATGTTCATTGAGAAGCCATTGTGTGCCAGTCCCTGCACTTGGACTTTAAGAAATACCTTTTGTCTTTGAGGAGTTAATGAGGTTACAGATATAAAATTTGCTTTCGTGGGATCATACCAGAATGGATCCTAACACAGTGAATACTATACTGTTTGGATCTAATTTTAAGTCTGTGAAAAGCCAAAAAAAGGAAATACAAAATAAAGATACAAACTCATTTTTAAAAAGCTTCTGTTGGCATATGAGTAGCAAGCACTTCTTCCTTTTGAACATGAACATTTGCTGTTTCATTTAATTGATACAGGCCTTTTTATAACCCTCCCTTTTTGCTATATTAAAAAAATAAGTCCACATTACTCATTTCAGTTATTTATTTAAGAAGCTTGAATGCAGAAGTTGGTTAGGTTTTGCATTTCTACTCTGAAATGCCCTAGTTCTCAATATCCCACCCAATTGCATTTAAAATAATTGTACAACTAGCAAAATCTGTAATCAAAACTTGCATGGTACAACACTTGTGAATGTTCTGTTCAACACCTACTGCTAGGAAAATGTCACATAATTCCCACAATTAAGTCTGTCCCAACTTAGGGCTTAGTTTTTGGAGGTGGCAATTGCTATTTTGTGACAAAGGTAAATTTCTGGTGCTAAAATTTCAAAGAATGATTTAGTATGCACATGATTCTTGGCTACTCTGAAGAAATTTGAGCATAGATGGCAATGCTGTCTGCTGGATAGATTTCTGTGAAGGAAGAGAAAAAGAGTGAAATTGCTTTTAATTAGCCAGGAGTAACTAGGACACATTGCCCGTAAGTCCTTTAACATATAGCACAATCTGAGTGCCATCCACCCCACAAGAAAGTATCCATGGTTGCCTCTGTCACACCTGTGACTCCAATTTGTTCTCATCTTAATTTTTCATTACTTTTTTTTTAAACTATTCAGTATTCTTGGCAGAAAAAAAATCAAGAAAACACAAGATGATTCTATATTCCTCAATAAATTATTCAAATCTTTATACCAATCCCTCCACCCATGGTAAAATGCCCATAAGAAAGTCTTCCATTTCGCTGTTTGGAAGGAACTTTGCAAGACATTGTCTTTTTCTTCTTCTTCCTTCACATTTTTAAATTGGAATTCTGCACCATCTGTCAATTTGAGGGGAAAAAACTTTCACTTTTACAAATATGAGAAGCCATTCAGCTGTATTAGACTCAATGGCATTCAGGAAAGTGAAGATAAAATATTCAGCCATGTAATCTGTCTGTAATGATAACAGCATATAAACCTTTCCCCATAAGGCAGGTCAGATCTGCTGCTGGCAAAGTGTACCCCCAAGCTGTTTTCACTTACAAATTGGAGAGTGCTGGATTTTTAGTGGGAGTATTTCTTACTACAGCACACAGACTGCTGGAGATTTGTTTGGGTGATTGCACTGCTAGAGAAAACTCACTGAAAATAGGTCATCAAGAAGCGATTAATATGGGCTTTTTGTGTGGAAGCAATTATGCTTGATTATTGCATTCTGTTGCAATACAATATTGCTGGGCCATGCAGTTTCAATGAGAAAATATTAATATGTGCACTTCTAACCCTACTTAAGATTTTTCAACTGGTGTTTAAGTTCCCCTGATTAACCCTCACAGGTTCCTTATACTCAGTAACCAAGAATGAACAGATTTTTTTTTGAATGTCATATCTATTCTTGTTTATTCACTTGAAGATTCCAGATACACATATTGGTTGAGCAAAATGTAGTATTAAGTAAACCCCCCCTACACACACAACCCACACTGAGCCATGGAAATAGCAGCAAACCTATCTGCTATTAACTTAAGAAATCCTTACCAGCCTGCTGGTACACAGTTCAATAAACATCTTGTGGTTATTATTTGACATAGTTATTGTTTTTCCAAGGCTAATGTTAAAAGACTTTGCTAGTTTGGAGCAATGGATATTGGAATACTTGAAGAGACTTGTGTCCTAGGAAAAGGACTTTCCTGTAACATAGTGTATTTTTCTAATTCTCAGAAGTTCTCTGACAGCAACTTCAGTAAGAAACACAGTAGAGTTATGCAATGGGATTTTAACCACGGATGTTTTTTGAGAAAATATTGGATTGGATTTTATGTTTATTTGACTCATCATTGGGAAGGATGTTCATGTGACTTTTGATATCATATGACACCCTTACCAGGATGCAGGGTACTTCAAAACTTGATCACGGGCTTCCTGTCCAGCTTTCCTTGAACCTCCACACATGTGCTATTTCACTTTGAATCCAGCTTTCCACGCTTCTCTGATGGCTTTTGCCTCATGCTTCACACTCGTGTCCCATTTCCTCTGTGACACCTTCTCCTACCCATCACCACTCTGCATCCATCCCTTCCCACCCAGGACAGAAGCACTCTCAGTGCTGTTGTTTCCAGCACTTGCTCTTTCTTGAGGGTTCTGATCGCAGGCTGTTCAACCACTGCGCCGGGCAGGCTCTTGCCCACATACTAAGTGCTCAGTAAATTCTTGTGGCATACATGAGTGAAATTCCTTCAAAGCAATCTCTTAAAATCAGGAAATATAATAGGCTCTCTCCGGTTGAATGTTAAATGCTGCCACCACCTGAATCATTCAGCACACTCTAGCAGACTGGGAAACGTGGGATCACATTTGCAGCATTTGGAATTAGAATTCAATTCACCCTCAAATTCGCTCAATCCCTCTTATTTTTAAAAAGGTAAAGTAAAAGTAGGTCAATCAAATCACATTCTTATTTTACGAGGTCCAAGAGTCTATATAGATTTTGAACTGAATTGGCTCACAATCGTGGACAACTTCCTAAGGGCTTTTACTCTTGGCATTCAGAGTTTTAAGAAAGAAAATTAAGTGATTGGAATAGAGTACAATAGTGAATGCAGAAGAAGGGAAGAAAGATGACTGTGGCCAGAAATGCGAGAGAAAGGGAACTATAAGTTTCTTTATTCTACGTAGCGGTGGGAGAATCTACTTTTTGGCGTGCACGGCGGATGCACCATTTCTTTGGGTAAGTTTTCCCTATGCTTCCTGTCAAGCTAGGGTTTTAGTGAAACAAAACCATACCGGATCCCTCTCACTAACACCTCCTTATCCCTCCAACACCCCAGCTAATGCCAGCCAAGAGCATTTCTCTCAGTTCTTTTTATCCCTTTTTACCAAGAACAAGATCTGAGATACGTGAGATCCTGTTCAATTCAAGCTTGGAGAAAGCGCTGTGTATTTCACAGCCATGGGTTACCTGTTGCCGTCAATAGCTGTATTGTCAACATTTTATCGTGGATCTGATGCTTTAACAATTTCGAGCAGCATAAGAGATTTGTAGAGGGAAAATTATTTTCCTTAGAAAAGAGAGCCAGTGTTCTTGATACTTCAAAGTCTTAAAACATGTGAGAATATCAGAGTTAAGCTTTGCCATGCTTGGAAGGCTGAGAGAGATGTTCTAAAACCAAATTTTGTGTCAAGAATTAGTTTTTCCTCTGTGGGCTGCCGACATTGTTTACAGTAAAGCAGGAGAGTCCTTGAGAAGACATATGGAATACTAAGACTGTCAAAAAATAAATGGCTGAAAATAAAAGTCTATCAAGATGGGGTAAATGTATAATGGAATATGATAGAAATTAGTGTTCTGTCCAGTAAACATAGCATGGGTTATAATGAGGACAAAAGACAAATAGAAATTATTTATAGACTCCTGCAAGTAACACAAGTCTGTGAACAGTAAGAACAGCAATAAGAAGGTGCAATTCAGGGGGTTAGAGCAGTGGCTCAGTGGTTAGAGCACTTGCCTGGCATGTGCAAGGACCTGGGTTCAAACCCCAGCACCACATACACAACTATGTGTCAGAGAAACAAAGGACAGATGAAAAAATAAAATAAAATTGATCCTCCCTTTCTCTCTTTCTTGCTCTCTCTCTTAAAGAAAAAAAAAGAAAGAAAATGCAATTTAGCAAAACTGAAACTTATTGTTATCCTGATTAAAATGGGACAAAAGATCCACTGAAATACACAGTCACTTAAACTGAAAACATAGTGTTTTCAACTTAATATGAATTGGACTAATATTGGATTATTGATGGTTTTATAAGTTATTTTGAAGTGTTTGTTTCAATATGCCCAGGACAAAATGTCATTATACTTTAAAACAAATATGTTATAAGAAAATAACACATCAGAGGAAAATAATTACAATACTCAGATGTTTAATTAAGGAACATTGAAAAAAAACAAACTGTTGAAATACTGATGTTTGCTAGAATATTAATTAGGTAATTAGAAGTTTAAGAGCTCTTATTTTATTATATGATAGCTAACAGTAGCATTATGACCTAATGAAGAATTGGCAAAGAGCTGTAAGTACGATCAAGGTTCCCATGGGACTTAATTTGGGAAAATCAGGTTCTAAGACAATTATATAAGAAATATATTAAATTTTTAAAGTTTTAAAATTATGAACACAGAGAAATTAGGTAGATTTAACATTAATTTTTAAGGGATGGATATTTTCAACCTGCTTTTAAAAGACTTTAATTTTTAAAAATTATTTAAAATGGGATGAGTCAAGCATTGAGAACTAGAGACCTTGCATAGAATTTGCCTTTATAGTTATAGTCCTCTGGAGGCAATATTAGTCATAAAATTAAGTATAGTCTCTATTTCTTGAAAAATTTACTACAGCTTCAGAAGTGTCTGATAATAAATCATCTTCTATACAAAAGCAGAATGTAGAGGAAAGTGCCGTGAGAGGGTAACTGCACTCATGAAGCAAGACTCTGTGAATGCCCACAGCTCACAGTTACCTCTTTACTCATACAATTCTTCTTCCTTTTGTTTGCATTATACCCATACATAATTAAATCATTGATGCTGTCTTTCTGATCATTGGCTTCATATCATAATGCAAATGCATCAGAAAATGTGGATAAAATATAAGCACTCCTTAACATCTGTTATTTCTGTCATTAAAATAATTTTTAAAAATCCTCTCTTGACTTCTGCTACCTTTCCATTCTTCCATTTTTTGCTAGACTTTTGGAAGGAGTTTTCCATACTCAGTCTCCATTTGCTGTCTGCTACTTGCTGCTGAACCCAGGATTCTGCTTCCATCACTCCAAGAAACTGCCCTTATCAGTTTCACCAGGTCCCTCAACACACAGTAGTCATGTTCTTGGTCCTCATTTTATTGATCTGCACACAGCTTTGAGAGTAACTGCTTTGATGTTCTGGGAACACTTTGTTCCCTTGTCTTCCGGAACAACACACTTGCCGTTCTTCCTGCCATTTCACAGCCACCTGCTTTACTGGATTTGTCAGTCATTTTTGGTGTTTTTTTCTCATCACCCCAACTTACCGAACGTTGGAGTTTTTTAAACTAATGCCCTGGACTGTGTGGTATAGCGTGGATCTTAAATGTCCTTCATAGGTCCATATTTTAAAGCTATGGTGTCCAGCCCCCATAGTGCTATTGGCAGCTGGTGGAACCTTTAAAAGACCTAATGGGAGGAAGTTAGGTCGTTGGAGGCATGTCCTCAAACAGGATGTTGGAACTCCAGCACCTTCCTTTTCCTCTCTTTTGCTTCCTGGCCATCGTGAGTTAAGCAATTCCCTACATCTCGCACACACTTCCAAGAGGTACTGTTTTGCCACAGCCCAAAAGCAACAGGGTCAATCAACCATGAACTATAACCACCCAAACTGTTAGACAAAATAAACCATTCTTTCTCTCTCTCTTTCTCACTCTCTCTCTCTCTCTCAAGATAGAGAGAGAGGTAGAGGAAGAGAGAAAATCAATTTTATTTATTTTTTTCATCTGGTCTTTTGTTTTTCCAACACTTAGTTGTATACGTGGTACTGGGATTTGACCCAGGGTCCTCACACATACCAGGCAAGTGCTGCAAACACTGAGCCACCACTCCATCCCAACCATTCTTCTTTTTAAATTGATCATCTCCAGTATATTGTTATAGGAATAGAAAGCTAACTAACACAGACTGCTTCTGTTTTCTGTGTAACTGACATGACTGTCTCATTGTTACATTCTCAGTATCAGTGACTTCCAAATTCTTATCTCTAGGCCAGAACTCTTACATGAACTCCAAAATCATGTATCCTGCTGTCCCTTTAGACACCTACACACTTCACCTTGATCTCCTGATCTTCCTCCCACCCCAACTCCTAACTTCCCCACCTCAGGAAATGGTGACTTCACTGAGTAGCTCAGGCTGAGAATCTTGGAGCCAACTTTATTTCCTCCCTCTTTCACCACCCTTAATGTAAACTATCAGCAAACTTTGTTATACCTGCTGGATCATCTTTTCCTTCTCTGAGCCTCCATTAACTCTTACTTGCTATATTGCTTCCCAATAAGTCTTCCTGCTTTGACTCACAAATAAGCCAAGGTGATTTTGTTCAGATGTACATCAGGTCTTGTCATTCCAGAGTAAAAAGCACCATCTGTATTGTTTTCACTCAGCCTTGGGTAATCTGGGCGCCTAGGATTCCCTGATTCCCTCCCTCTGTTCTGGCCTCACTGGCCAACTGGCTGCTACTGAGATACCCAGGCATGCTCTCCTGTCCTCGGGGCCTTTGCCTTTGCTGTTCCTTCTGGTTGAAATGCTTTTCTTTTATCATCCTTTATGGTCCACTTCCTCACTTCTTTTAGTTTTTATTCATTGTCATGCTTTAATTGAGTACTTCCTGGACTCCCTACAGTACAAGAGTGACCACCTCCCTCCTCCAGTGCTCTGTCTTCTGCTCTTGATTTCTCTCCATAGTTCTTATCATTTGCATATTTTTCTAAATTATTTTGTTGTCTGCTTTCTCCATTAGAAGATTAATTCTGCAATCACAGCATAATTTTAGCCCTCAGCAAAGGATGCCTGGTACACAGCAGGTGCTCAATTAATATTCCTTGAATGAATAAATGAAATAACCTTCTCAATATTCAAAATCTATAATGCTCTAAAATCTAAAACTTTTTAAGCACTTACACAAGGCCACAAATGGAAAATTCCACATCTTGAAACTGTTCAATTCACAAAATTGTTAAAAATATTGTATGAGACTGCCTTTAGGCTCTGTTCCTTAGATGTGAAAGAAGAAAAGCACCTCTCTTTTCTTTTGTAGTTTGATTTTGCATGAATCTTGTTTTGACTGACATCACTGTTTAGTTTGCATTAATATTCATATTTTAAACCACAGTTTTTGTACTAGGGATTGAACCCTGAGGCATATAACCACTGAGCAACATCCCCAGCCCATCTTTTTATTTAATTTGTGGTAGGGTCTTGCTATTACTAAATTGCTCAGAATCGCGCTAAATTGCTGAGGCTGATCTCAAATTTGTGATCCTCCTTTTCACCCTTCCAAGTCGCTGAGATTACAGGCATGAGCCACTGCCCCCGGCTTTAAGTCATTTTTTTCTTATAACTATATTAAATAACCCTGAAATCAACATGCAGTCCACTTTTGGCCTTATCTGAAATTTTACTGTATGTTTTCAACCTCTGTTCTTCATCTTATTTTATATGTGTGCATCTTACTCTGGTTTGGCCTTATGCAAGATACTTTATTTTGTTTATCTTTTTCTCAACCATATTTATAATTCTTCCTAGACATTAAGAAATATACTGCTTTGAATTTTTTTCAAGGCATCAAGAAGGAAATTGCTGCTGATGCCTTTTTTTTCAGGCTTGCTCCCCAGAAAACCCAAAATCCATTATCTACCAACAGCCGCCTTCTCCCCTCATCAATCAACCAGCTTCCTCCAATTTCTCTGCCACTGTTACTTCCTATTGAAAATACAGATTTGCTTTTTTGAAAGACAGTTCTTAAATTACTTTTTACATTTTCTGTGGACATACACACAATAGCCAACCTTATAAAATGTGTTTGGATCACTTCTGGTTGAATTGCTCCTTGAAGTAATTATTTAAAGGATATTTAGATAACCTATTTTCCTTCTCAAACGTATATTTCATGTCTTGCTTCTCATATGAAAGACAACCTATATACACATAAAATTATTTCCTTACAACTTTTTCTTTAAATATGAAATGAGCTCTACCTTCTTATATGCCTTTAATGTGTTACTGATAAAAAATTAGAAAGTTCCACCTCAAAGTTACTTCTTTTCTGCCAGATCTGGTATATTTAATGGTTGTAGAAAGAGGGTAGTATGGTGGAACTGGAGTCTGATCTTGGTTTCTTCAAAATTTATGCCTACATGGTAAAAGGAATAGATAGAATTATAACCAATTGAGACATCAGACTGTATAAAATAATACCAATTTTCTCTCTATAGTCAACATTAAAAGCTATATATTTGTAAAATGATTATTTTCACAAATATTAAACTTGGAATTCCTACTTCCCTAAAAAGAGAAGTCATTCTGCCGGATATATTTTAAGATTATGAAAGCATTTTTTATGTAAAGGTTATGTGGAAACTTTTAATACTCTGAACTCTCTGACAAAGCAGTTGTGATTTGCCCCAAAGAAATATCATAGTAATATTATAATAATATATATCATAGTAGTTTAAGAGTTTTTAAAAATGTTCTAGTCTTTCAAAATATATATAACATTTTCTGTGTTATAGTGTTTTCCTTATTCTTTTGAAAATTATTTTTCATGATTGTGAAATTATATCCCATCAGGAAAGCTGTTCAGAAATTGCATAGAATTTATATAAATAAACTTTACCCATAAACCAACAGAGATCAGTATCTTTAACAATTTAGTTTACATTTTTCCTGACATTTTCTAAACACACACACGCGCACGCACACACACACACGCACACAGGGGTGGAGGGAGCGAGGAAAGAAAAGAGAGCGTAAGAGGGAGAAAACATATTTCAAACAAAGATTGCTCTATACAAATTGTTGGGTGATCTGCCTTTTGAATTTAAAATAAAGTGAAAATTTTATGTCATAAATACCATTGTTGGGCTGGGGCGGTGGCTCAGCAGTTACAGCGCTTGCCTGGCATGCACAAGTACGTGAGTTTCAAACCCCAGCACCACGTACACAACTAAGTGTCAGAGAAACGAAAGCCATGCGAAAACCTAAATAAAACTTGCTTCTCTCTCTCTCTCCCTCTCTCTCTCTCTCTGTCCCTCTTTCTAAAAAAAAAGAGAAATAAATTGTTTTATTTGTTGTATTAGTTAGACTATAATTTGATTCCATGTCAAAGAAACTGCGAATGGTTGTCTAGTTCAAACAAGAAAGAGCTGCTTTCTCTTTCCCTTGTCAGCGCGGACCAATGAGCCTCTTTCCGACAGAGTCCGTTGAGATGGTTTGCACACTACAGTGTGGAAACCTGCAGCTCTTTGATCTTGTTCCTCTGTCCCTTGGATCTTGTCTTCTGCACATCCTGAATGGTTTACAACCATATTGGCATTCCGTTGACGGGGAGAAGAAATAGGGAACTGGCAGGGCCTGCACACTCCCTTTAAAGGTATAAGACAGAAGTTGCATTCTTCACTCAACCCTGCAAGGAAGACTGTAAAGCTGAGCATTTATTCTGGCTGGTCAGCTGTCTCGTTAAGTATTTGGTTACAGTACAACAGGGGGAGAATAGTAAATCAAGGGAACGATCAGTAATCATTGTCAAAATTGTATTCCAGTAAACTCTGTTCTGACCACTTTATGCTGTTATTCACAAAATATCCATGAATCTCTGTGCTTCCATGTTAGTTTGCTTGGAGCAATACCTTCTTAATGATCTCCAAGATTTCTTGAGTATTTATCAAGTACCAGGTAGTATGCAAATTATTTTACATATATAATCTCAGCTGAATTATGGATGTGATTAGGCAGTAACTCTTCTTTATCCTAATTCAGTGACATAGTTTAGGAACTAAAGACTTACAGTTGGTTAAATGAAAAGATGTTAAAGAATTTTTTCATGTTTACCGTCTAGTAAACGGGTGGTAGACATGACTCAGCTCTAGGGCTGTCTGACTTCAGGGTTCAAGTCCTTGACTCATTCTCTGATCATTAACCAAATTATTAAAAGAAAATGTTCTACAACACAGGTATGCATGTCTCAAAGCCTATTGATCCAGATTGTTAAACCATACTCTGGAAAACAGGTACCAGGTAATGCATGTATCAGAGGTGTCTGGAAAGGTCCTTTTGCCAAACCCTATCTGGCATTAGATACTTAACAGACCAAAAAGACATAAAACCTGCTGTTGTTTTAGTTTGCCTTTGATGAATATTATGGTTAAAGAATATTTTTATGTATTTTTTACTCATATTTCTTACAAATTGCCATTTGTACAGATCATATTATCCCATTGAGTTGTCACTCTGCTATTTCTTATACAGCTAAAAGAGCTCTTTATCTTAAGGATGTATATTTTGGATTTTCCCCCACTATTTCCTTGAATTTTTATATGCTTTATCAGGTTTGTGGGAAGGCATATGATATTTAACTGAATTTTTTCATATTTGTAAATATTTTGTGATTTGTCACTCTGGAAGTGGAGAGACCTCAAAAGTGAAAGTTGCCCTAGAGGTCATGATAATTGCTTGAGAGTGTTACCCTGATCTTTAAAATGATAATTATGCCCTCTCTAGAGTGTGGAAGACAGAAGTAAAATATGTTCTTTGAACGTTTTATTTACATAAATTGTTGCTGTCCTGTGTTTAAAAATCTCTTGCAATTTTGAAGCCCAAATGCTGTAAACAGAGTATGTAATTTAGTTTTCTTCAAAAAGATAAGATTGTACCCCTGGTTTTAGGGCCCATAAAAATAAGGCATGGGCCTAACATAAGCCTGGTTTTGACCCTAGTGAGAAAAGTAAATAAATTCGCCCTGTCTCCCCTGTATGTATTCTCCCAATCTTGTCTCCCTGCCCTGCTGACATCAGGTAACATGGGTATGGGATGATGAAGTTCTATCCTTTTGGATACAGATATTTTAACTTTACTCATTTAGGAAAATGTGGACATAGGAAGTTGGCAGTGGATTGATACCTTAACTAGAATTCTGGCAGACCACTTATACCAAAACTAGCAATGTTTCTTTAAAACTGTTTATTAGAATACATATAAAAATAGTTTTAAAGGAAATGTGATTTATAAGAGAGAGTAGTGCTGTACATCATATGTTATAAAAGCCTAGTATACAAGTTGTTGTAATATAACCATTGCTACATTTTTATGAATTTTTGTTACACATTATCAATCTCAGAAATAAAGATCATTTTGCCTTAAAAGATCATTTGAGAGTTTTTTTTATAGTGACTCAGATTGGCCTAAGAGGAAAGGATATAAAAGGGATAGGCAATTTACAGTCTACATAGGAAACTGTTTAATAATTTTCAGTGAAATCAAGAGACTGAGTTCTTCAGATGCCCAGGCAAATCTCAAAGTAAAGAAAGTTTGTCTTAGCATCTTTCCCCTCTGTTATGATTTAGATATTAGGTATCCCACAGAAACTCACGTGCAAGACAATGCAAGACAGTTTAGAGGTGAAATGATTGGGTTATGAGAGCCTTGACCCAATCAGTGCATTAACCCCCTGATAGGGATTAACTGGGTAGTAACTGTAAACAAGATGTGGCTGGAGGAGGTCAGTCTTTGGGTGCATACCTTTGGCCTTTGGGATATTAATTTTGTTTCTGAAGAATGGAGCTGTTTCTCTCTCTGTCTGCTTCCTGATGCCATGTTCTGAGCAGCTTGCCACCATCACACCCTTCTGCCCAGAGCAACAGAGAAGACTATCTATGGACTGAGATCTCTGAAACTATGAGTTTCAGAATAAGCTTTTCCTCTTCTAATTGTTTTTAGGTCACAGTGGTGCCAGAGCTGACAAAAACAACCGCTCTGGTGTACTCCTCTCCAAGCTTCCCTAGATCATAACAAGTTAGGTTGCATTTGGAAGGCCAGGATCCCCACCTTCTGCTCTGTGTCTAGTTCCTCCTTTTGCCAGTTCTAGGAATGCTAATGAGTCATGTGCCTGCCTTTTCCCCAAACAATCCTCCAGTTCTTTACTTTGATTACACAGTTGCAGATGTCCTTACTGATCATCAAATCAATGTAATTTATGATGAACGCAATGACCAAAGTTAATTAAAAATATATATATATACACATTTTAAAAGAAGAGCACAGTAACACCAATGGTTCTGTAATTGTTACAAGTATAAAGTAGATTTAAAAAAATAGTGTGTTGAAAACACAGAATATGAAATCCACCTTAACATTTTGTGTAGTACGGTATTAACTGTATATGCACATTGTTATTCAGGATATATCTAGAAATTCTTCATCTTGCATCTGAAACCCTATACCCATTGAATAGCAATGTTTCATTTCCCACTCCTTTAATCAATGGAAACTACCATTCTCCTCTCTGAGAGTTTGACTACTTTAGGTACTAAAACATTTTTCACTATTACCAAGAAATGGCAGCAACCTAAATGTCCATCAATGGATGATTGAAAAAAATCATCCATTTAATGGAATTTAATGGAATTTTTTAACCTTTTTTAAAACAAGATTTTATTTTTTATTATAGTTTTGCATATTGAACGCTTTTGTTGTTACACGTTCATACATGCACACATCATCTATCCCCCCTTAGCCATCCCCATCCTCCCCCTCCTCCTTACCCACTTCCCCTCTCCATGCCCCCCAATCCCTAGTTTCCAAGGTTGCCCTAGTTCGATTGGTAATCCATGTTTGATGAGTCTATTTTCTGTTCTCTGACTCTTTCCTATGTTGTGCTCTAGCTTACACAAATGAGAGAAAACATTGAGTTCCTGGATTTGGCTAGTTTCACTCAGCATGATTTTCTCTATTTCCATCTATTTATCAGCAAAGGTCATGGTATCATTTTTTCAGAAATAGCTGAGTAGAATTCCATGGTATTTGTGTGTGTGAGTGAGTGTGTGTGTGTGTGTGTGTGTGTGTGTGTATGCCACAGTTTCTTGATTCATTCATCTGATGATGGACATCTGGGTTGATTCCATAATTTAACTATTGTGAATTGTGCTGCTACAGATGTTGATGTAGTGGTGTTGCTACAGTATGCTGAATTTATATCTTCTGGGGAAATATCCAGGAGTGGGATAGCTAGGTCATACAGTGGTTCCATTCCTAATTTGTGGAGGGTTCTCTGTACTGTTTTCTAGAGTCGTTCTAGTGTGCAGTCCCACCAACAAAGTGTAAGTGTTCCTTTCTCCCCACAACCTCTCCAGCATCTGTTGTTGTTTGTATTCTTGATGTTGGCCATTTTGAGTGGAGTGAGGTGAAATCTTAAAGAGGTTTTGATTTGCATTTCACTGATTGCTATTGTTGAACATTTTTTTCATATATCCATTGGCCTTTTTCATTTCTTCAATTGAGAAGTTTCTGTTTAGCTCTTTTGCCTATTTATTGATTGGGTTAATACCAAATGTAATTTTGGTATTAAGCTATTTGACTTCTTTGTATATCCTGGATATTAGATATCCAGAGGCCTACCTGGCCGTGATTTTTCTCCCATTATGTAGGCTTTCTCTTGATTGATTCCTAAGCCATGCAGAAGCTTTTTAGAGACACAAACTATCCAAACCAATACTTAGGGGGGAAAAAGGTGAAGCAGGAGGCATTATAATACCTGATAGGAAACTATAATACAGAACTAAAGTTTCAAAAATAGCATGATACAGTATCAAAATAGACATGAAGAAAATGGAATGGAATAGAAGACATAGAGACAAAATCATAAATCTATAGCCATTTGACATTTGCCAAAGGTAGCAAAAATCTGTCTTAGAGAAAACATAGCCTTTTCAACAAATGGTGCTGGGAAAACTGGGCAGTCATATGCAGAAAAATGAATTGGATCTCTCACCATGCACAAAATTAAAATCAAAGTGGATCAAAGACCTAGAATTTAAACCAGATATCTCACAACTGTTAGAAGAGAAAATATTGTCACACTCCACCATATAAAAGGTGACATTGACTTCCTTAGAAGACCCCCATAGCACAAGAAATACAACCAAGAATCAACACGTGGAATTTTTTTAACCTTTAAAAAGAGGGAAATTAGATCATATGCTGCAATATAGATAGAGCTTAAGAACATTATGCTCAATGAAATAAGCCAATTACAGAAGGCAAATATTGCATGATTACACTGATACAGATATTAAGAGCTTGGGCAACAGGCTTTCTGGGGTGAAATGTTTTACATTGCTCCATACTTAATGGTTTCAATCTATGTTTTCCTTCCATTAGTAATTTGCTTTAATCTCTAGGTTGGCTATGGACTTATTTAATGATCAGCTTTGCTTCTATGATGAGAGAAACCTACTTGGTTCATATCATCATTATTAATAATGATTTCTTGAGACATTCATAGTAAGAGACTTTTTTTTACTTGAATTCTCATATAATCTTTATAATGTTATGATAGATATTATTGTATTTCTCATTATTTTTCATCTTTTTACTTCTATGTAGTCACAATTAGAAAGAGGCAGAGCCAGTATTTGAATCCACATCTGCTCATTCCAAAACTTTTGTCTTTAACCCCTCAACCCTTCAGAGATAATGGGCTTTACTCAAAATAGTAGTAGGAATTAGGGTTTGAAATAGGTTTGGCATAAGTTCGTCTTTGCATACACATTTCTAAGAACTGCTCTCTATGGGGGAAAAAGGCAGGGTAATTTCTTCAAAGGCCAAAATCTGACTTTCCACAAGGTCACTTTTGGTTTAGGCTTCCTGTTTCTGTGATGCTTTTAGAGAGATATAGGCATTTGTCGTCATTTTTCTACCTCCCTTTGTCCATTTTCCCCTCACAGCTCTGGCTCAAGGTCTTGTCTGGTTAGTTTTAGTCTGCCCTCTCTGTCACTGTCCATTCTTAATGGCCACAGTTCACCAGGATTCCTGATCCACAATCTTCCTGCCTGCCTCACACCTTGCTCTATCTAGAGCTCATGCACAGAAACTTTCTCTACCTCCTTCCCAAAGCAGCATGCAGTCAATATGTTTGCTGTTCCGTGGATGAAAAAGTAAGTAACCAAGAAAACAAAGCAATTGCACTGGTCAGAAATGCAGAGAAACTTCATGGTGTATAAGGCAAACTTCTTCATTCTTGACCTCATCACTCATCAGTTGTTCAACTGGAGTGGGTAAGCACCAGTATTTTCACTGAAACTTTATAATGCTGTAATGATCCATTGTTAAGCCAGGTTTAAATTTGACAAAAATTACAAAAAGAATTTTTGCCTTGGGAAGTCATATCCCACTAGATGCCGGATGTAGCACTTTCGTGGCATGCTTCAATGCTACAGTGGCAGGAAATGATGCCTGAAAGGTATATAAAGAAGCATGACCCTCAGCAGAAGAAACCAGAAGCACTTAGACACTTCCACAAATATGTGCAGCTCACATGGATCTTACCCTGCTCACTGATTTCCTTCAGAGATCTCTTAACCATAGAAGAATTTGATGCTTTCTCATACTCTATATACATGGTGGTCCATACAAAAAACTCAAAAGAATCAGTGGTGTCACTGCTCACATTTCAAGTTGTGATTATGCTATTAAAGGAATTTTTTGGAAATGTTTTAACTGCCATTTGTTGGTAGATATGATGTAAGTATAACTTATATAAACTCAGTTATTTTCAAACTGTATTTTCAAGACCATGAGAAACTGAAGTGTGCTGTCAAACTTTACTGTTTTTTCTTTTATAAAAAATAGCGTTTTCTTCCTTGCTAGTATAGTGCTAAGTTCATTTACATCACAGCGCTTCAACTGGGGAGGTGATAGAATCATCTTGAATGTGTTTCATTAGAAGAAACTGAGAAGTCTGCACAAGAAGTGCTATCGAATGCTTTTCTTTACAAATCTACATAAGAGGAGAGTGGATGCCACTCTAAGAATAAGTATGTCTCGTTTCAAAGAGAAGTCTTTCATGCGTTTGCCTACAATCTGCCAAAAAGTCCAGGGGCGATTTTGGTAAATGGTTGAGGTTAAGTAGCTTTAAGGGAAAAATTGATTCAGCTTATATATGTAAGAAGTAAAAGAGAGTGTGGTATAAAATAGCTAATGGTGGAGTGCAGGAGGGGACTGACATGAGATGACACTGCAGACGCAGCTCAGCAGGCCTAACACTTCTGTTTGTTCCCTGTTATGGAGCCTCAGGCTACTGCTGTCATTTAAATTTTCCTAGATGAAACTTTGCCACCCTCGCTTTCTTCTCTCAGCTTACCTTAACATTGTGTTCCCAGAATAGTAAAAATTTCTCAGCTTCTAAAGCCCTTCAGACTAGTGACTTTCATTGGCCTGAAATAATGGGATGGCAGCTTATCTCTATTTCCTTCCTCTTCTTGCACATCCTACTGAGCATTGAGGTCCGTGGGCCAATTCATGTAGACTGTATTTATTTTCAATCATGACTCGCTATTTCTATATTCTAATGCTTGGACATATATTAATATATGCTTCGTTATAATTATAATATTTAGTATGCAGCACTGAGTGAATATATGGAAGATAAATTCTGCTGACTATATAAGTTGATATCTTATTTTTTGTAATCGGAAGTTTTGTTCTATCTTTGAAGTTCCTGAAGGTTGATTTCATTTAAACAAAATGATCAATAAGGGATAGTTCCTCCTCTCTCTCTCTCTCTCTCTCAATCCCCCTTCCCCCCCACACACATTTTCCTGAGAAAGCTTGGAACCTGGAGCATCTGGCTTAGAGCTGAGCATAGAGAGGGTGGGTAGCTATAGACTTGAGACAAGTGGAGACCCTTGCTCTAGCTTGGGAAAAGGACCAAATCTGATTGGCACTCAATAAATCTGTGTAGATCAGGCCAGGGCTGCAGAGCACCTTTCTGCTGAAGATCAGCAGGTCCCCTGAGTGGACACATGGGCGTAAAAGCCTTTTATGGACTATTGGAGACCAAGTTAGGGGCTTGTAACAAAAAGTTTTTAAAGTCCAGGCAAACTCTGGAATACCATCTACATCTCAGGAACTAGTCCTCCAGTGTGACCATGGTTTTCTTGGTGGATTAACATTGAGAATTGCATTGCTTTCATGACAGATCCAGATCTATTTTCTTAAGAAAACCCTGGCCCATCAATAGGTACTTACATGGTGGAAGTCTGAGCAGAGCTTAAAGATGATCGTTCACCGAGTTGGAGCAGGACACATGAACAGGCATTGAAATCTGAAGCAGGTTTCAAGAGTTCATATTTGTTTTTCAGAGTGGAGAGGTCAAGTGTAGGAGATGGAAGGAAGTAAGAAACATGACCAGGGTGAAGGCAAATAAGAAGAGTGCACTGAAACTAAATGCCAAAAACAGAGTCATAACTGTGAACCAGGGTCAGAGCCTGGGCAACGGAGGAAACCAATACAATCCGGACAAGGCCTCAGCCCTCACAGCAGAGTACTGTCTTCACCTTGTCTCTAATGACTGTCTCTCAGCCCCAAGAAGACTGTTGCCCCTGTTGTGAAATCAGCTTGTTTTGATATGCCTCTCTTATTGATTTGCCTGGATTCCACCTATTGCCTGGGTCCCACTGCATGGTAACTTTTATACGTTTTTCTTCCTGTTCTGTGTGAAGTCCTCAGTGCCAAACAGTAGCTCACTACATAATACGAATGATACTGAACTGGAAAAGAGATCTTGAGAGTCCCTGTGTCCATAGGGAGAACCAACGAACTGCCCTGCCAGTTCATTTTGAGGTATATATCTGCTAAATCACATTGCCCCAACCAATAGATGCTTCTCCCTGCCAGCTTTACATCGTGGCCTTGGTAGATGGGCAAAGGACTATAAGGACATACCTGGAACCAGAACATGTGTTTATGTATTTTTATAGGCCATATATTCAGTGTTTGGGATACAACAAATGGCAGTGAAATTCCTGCATTCAAAGTCTAATAATAAGTTTGAAGACCATTGTTTCTTCTACATGACTACTGTGCCAATCAGTGCTAAGTATTTTCCATTTATTTTGCAAATCAGCTGTCACAACAACTCTTTATGATGTGGTATATGTTATTTGCAATGGGGATGAGGAATAGGGAGGTCAGAGAACTTGCCCAATATAAAGCAACTCTTCAGTAGAAGAGATTGGACTAAAGTGTCTGAGCACCAAGAAAAGTGGAGATTTCTGTAGCATTTGTCCCTGTGGTTTCTGCCCCATTCTTGATGTTTCTTTAGGCATGGAGGCCTTTAGATTGAGTCTCTTTGTTGAGAATAAAAATAGTAATAAAGAGCTATGTTTTAAGAAATCTCTTCTGTAATTCAGGGAAAAGTGCTATGTATGCCAGTAATCTCTTCTTCACATCCACAACCTATTTAAAGTGAGAAAAATTAAAATAGGGAAGAGGAGATTTTATGTAAAGTTAGAAGTAATGTAATAAAAGTTAAATTTAGGTAAATATTACTGCAGAAAAGAGGTACTTTATTTAAATCACTAGTAGCTGGAAAAATAGAACAATGTGACCTTAAAATCTTTTTTGTATGTTTGTTTCAAGATATGAAATATAGATCATTTTTTTCAAGAAATGATTCAGCAAATATTGTAGAATGATATGGTTACCAAAAATGTTTCGGCTAGTATATTCTAAAATTTGATGAAAGAAATATTGCACAAGTCAGCTCAGAATTTAATCATAATTAATCTTTTTGATATTTTAGTTCGGGTGTTTTTAAAATACATCAATTATTTGGCCTTTCCTGCTGTTTACTAAAATGATTTTCCTAGGAGTCATTCCAAAAATGCATATATTAGAGCATGAAAGGCTCTTTTGACCAAGTAATTTGTTCTTCTCAATTTCTTTTCACCTCTTATAACTCAGTGTCATGAGGAAAGTTGAATTTCTGTATGCATTGTCCTTATAGAGCTCTTATGTGTCATAAACTATACTGACTACTGGGAATACAGAGGCAAACAAAACCTTCCAGTACCTTGCCCTTATGGAATACTATTTTTGAACTTGGTAGGGGTGCAGTGCCAATCATGATAGCATTGATTAATTAAGGTTGAGCTGCTGTTTCTTTGTACTTAAGTATCATACAGCATATTGAATGGTGATTTTTAAAATGAATTTGTCAAATTAGATAAAAATGCATATCCTTTGTTTCTGGCAGGCATGAATTTGCTAGGAATTCTCTAGTTAGCACTGATCAAGTGCAATATCATTTATTGACTTAAAAATCTGTTGTCATGTTCATTATTTGAACAATGGAAAATGGTCATAGTACAGCCATTATGGAAGACAGTATGGAGGTTCCTCAAAAATTGAAAATAGAACTGCCATATGATACAACAATCCCATTACTGGATATTTATCCAAAGGAAATTAAATCAGCATGTTGAAGAGACATCTATATTTGTAGGTTCATTTTGGCACTGTTCACAATAAGTAGGAAATGGAAGAGCCTATGTGTCCATCAGCTGGTGAATGGATAAAGAAATGTGATACATGTGTGCAGTGGAATACTATTCAGCCATAAAAAGAATAAAATCCTGTCATTTGCAACAACATGGATGGAACTGAAAATCATTATTTTAAGCGGAATAAGCCAGGCACAGAAAGTCAAGTCCTGCACTCATATGTGGAATCTAAAATGGTTGATTTTGAGGAAGTTGAGAATAGAATGGTAGTTACCAGAGACTGGCAAGTGTAGAAGAAAGAGAGGAATAGGAAAAGGTTGATCAGTAGATACTAAGTTACAGTTAGATAACAGTAAGAAGTTCTGGGGTACTGTTATGTTATAGGGTGGCTATAGATAAATACAATGCGTTGTATACATCACAAAGCTAGAAGAAAGAATTTTGAATGTTTTCATCAAATGATAAATTTTTGAGAAGAAAATGTCAAGGTGATTTAAACATTATGCAATATTTACATGTATCAAAATATCACCTGGTACCTCATTAATATGTACACTATATTTTTATGCATTAGTTAAATTTAATTAATAATTTTTAAATGGTAGAAATTAAGATTATAGACTTCTACCATTGTTTAAGCCACTTTATTTGCTTCAAATTATTCAAGATGACTAGTTTTTCAAATAAAAACAATGTTCTGGTCATTTTTTTAAGCAAAATTGTAACTATTGAAGCATATTCACTCGATGGAATATAAATATGAAGCATTTGTTTTTTATTTCTTGCTCAACCATCATGTCCAACCAGGCTAGGCTGAATTCCACTTTCCTAGCCTACAGTGGCATCCTAGGCAAGTTCTGTAATTTTCTGGTCAGTTTAGGTTTTTTAAAGTCCAGTTCTGTTTAAAAATTAATCTCAAATTAAATTCATACTCTTTTACCCATCCCTTCACTGCAGCCTGAGGAATTGGAGGTGGAGAGAGATTAATCATGGCTGGGTCACCCTCCTTTCTCTTGAATTTGGGATTACTCTAGCAATCCTCTCTGTATAGGTTTTGCTCATTCTTAGGGTTATGCCCTCTGTAGCTGGTGTCCAAAAGCTGAATCTCTTTTGGGAATGTTTTGTTTTCTTTGGACAAGCCTTTGAGGATCCCACTTCACAGATCCTTGACATGGGCGCCCTGGTCCTAGACTGAGTTCCATTCTTCTCTGTACTCATCACCAGCAATGAGTGCCACAGTCTTTTCCTGCTTCAGTGCCCTAAATTGCTATCCCGCCTCTCAAGTGGGACACCCAGAAAATGGCACAACCTCCTTTGTCTCTCCTTGTCTCTTTTCCCTTCTTGAGAAGAACTAGAGATTAGAGTGCCCTCTTGAAATTATTTGGAGATTTATAAGTGAAGACTTCAAGACACACTCATTTGACAGAATAATATAGGGAAAGTCATTTACCATCAAAGGAGGCCTTACTCTGTAATTTGCATTGGTTTCTTTTTTCTTCAAGATTTCTTCTTGATGTCTAGACACACATTTTCTGTGATTTAAAGACTGTAATAGAAGCATGTATATATATCTTAACTTTCAGCACGTAGTTTAATTTAATTTCTTTTGCTTATTTCACTTGTTCCTTCCTGCTTTCTGCTGATATTTAGGGAATATCCACTATGGGCCATATCTTTCTTCATGAGCTAGTCTTGGGTTCTTAGATGATTGTGGTTAATATAATACTTATTTTAAGTTTTAAATTTTTATTTTTTTATTTTAACGTAAGAAGTAAGCTTGACATTCTATCATTCTCATAAAACAGGAAAAGTATTTTAATTTCTCATTAATAAAAATTTAATGGACCTTATAATCAAAAGATACTTGTTGCTTTTGATTTGAAAGGATAGCCTCTACAATTTCTAGAATTTTTAATAATTTTTATAATTTCTAGACTTCATACTTGGTTTCCAAAAAAATAATAATGAGAAATTGACTCTGGGTAGACAGAAACCTATATGACAGAAATGTTTTAACAAATACCAGCATTTTTTTGTCAGTTGCCTAGAAAAATAGTGACATTAAATAATCTACAGCATTTCAGTTTTAATATGGATCTAAGAATTATAGGCAGATTCTTAGTTTGACTTTGATAGATGCAAAAGTAATTTTCATTTTTGTTCTCTGTACAAGTTGTTTGGTTAAAGATCTTTTAAGTGGATTATAATTGTGTAGATTTATGTCTGCCTTTAAAATTCTTAATGCTCTTTCACTGATTTGAGCCTTAGGATGTGCTTTTCATGTTGATTTAATCAAAGGGACTAAGGACAGTTTAATTGTGTGACCAGATATTGAGGAAGATTTTTCTCTCTTGCCCTTGAATTGCTGATGATGGTCTTTGGGGGAAACAAACTCCTAAGAGTTCCATGTTCCACAGAAAACCATTGATGATAATGATATTACTTAGAATCAGCATCTTCCCCAGGACTTACCAAGAGGACAAAAGCCAGTTCATATTGCAGCATCCCTCTCTCCACTCCCGAGCCTTTATAAGGAGTCACCAAGGACCACTGCCGGGTATAATGCTTATGGGAAAGGGTGCTTCCCCCCACTTCCTTTCAGTTCATTGTTCCTTTTAGTAATCAGATCATTAATAATATTTTCAAGGTTTTCATCTTGACCCCTATCCGTGGCATTCTTTTTGAGGGAGTTTTGGGTTTGAGGTGAACCTTTTCTTGTTTGATTCTTCATTTTGAAGAGCTTCCTGTGGAACTCTGAATTGAGATTTCCTGAGGGGAAAGCAGGCAGTTCTCCAGGTGGTTTTTCCTTGCAAATCAAAGGGTCAGATGAGCCACCAACTCTTTGAGGATCACTTTCCAGATGCTGTTTCTGCCTGGGTCCTGGTGTTGCTCTACCTTTTGGTTCCAGGCTCAAGGTTGCAAATCTGAACCTACCAAAATGGAGACCTTCCTTCCAGCAGGACTCCAACAGGCCCCAGCCTGAACGCAGGGCGGGAACCTCCCCTTGACTGGTCCTGAGCAGGGCTGCTCCTGACATGGGTCCTAAAGGGGGTGTCCTGAGTGCCTTCTGGTGGAATTCAAACAGGCCCTGCTTCTCCCCACTTCCTGACCTCAGCCTACAACAGATTCATCCAGATACGGTATTGGAGCATAAGAATCATTCAGAAAGATCTGAAATTTCTGCAAGAAGTCCAAATTGACATCTATAAGGTGACTCAAATAAGAAATGTTGCTTAAAGCTAATCTGCCATCAGTGCCTGCATTAATTCCTGTTTCTCATCTTTACAAATATGCACACAGAAAGTAGTAACTATATGGACTTTAAAAATAAAAAGAAAAAAGAGTGAAATAAATTCACATTTCGACCTGCTTTGAAAATACACTGCCTCTCTATGTGGTTATACTACAAGGAAACCTTGAAGCATTTCTGTTACAGAACTCCTAATCATGTTACCCACTACTTACCCCTTTCGCCATTTGCTCTATCACCTTGTTTTGCCCCGTTCCTAGATTTTTGGCACAATGTACAAAAGACACTGATTGAAGTCAGTTTGAGGCTTCTTTCCATTTCAATTGCTTCCACTATACAAAAGGCTTTTAAAGGACCTTGACTACATGAGACTTTGCTTCTCAGAAGTGTGGTTCTCTGTACATATGGTAATATCTAATCCTCCCTGAAATGTTTCAGTAGTATTTCTTTCTAAGAAACTGGAGAACTTAATTCTATTGATGAATCTCTGATCTTAGAACTTAGCCTGCAGATAACAGTTTAAAAAAGGCTCTGCCTCCATTTAAAGGAAGCAGTTATTCCAAAAGAACAAGGTCTGTGGTTGACTAAAGACTATATCAGGGATGCAAAAAGTATGTTGGGAATGTTTCCTGCCTTGTAAACCTTTGGATTCAAAATATAAGTATCAGATTTAGAGAAGCATGTGGGTGAGTATTAACTGTTTTCTGATATCCGACCTGGTTACTTTATTTTTATTTTAAAAGTAGATTTTTAAACAAAATTATATTGAGTATCTTCTTATTTATGTACTGGAGCCTTAAAAAGAGAAATTTTTATTCATTTTTTCAACTGTAACAGATATGGTTCAATATTTCAGATTATATTTCAAATTAAATGCTACGAAGTAAGCTTTTGTAGTTTAAATTAAGCTCCACATTTATAAATAATTATAATGAAGTTGAGGATTGAAATTGCTAGTTAGGTGCCTGGTTCAGTGTTGAGTTTTTTAAAAATGAGGTTTATTTAAAGGTGTTTCAGGTGATGGCTCCCCTCAGTTTCAGGGAGAGGCCTTGGATGGGGAGAGGGAAGTACAATAGGCTCTGACATACAAGTCAAAATGTGTTACAGACGTTCACGGGCTCCGAGCCATTTGGACAAGGGGCTTGTTTGAACTTTGTATCCTGATATCAGGGAAAGGAATGAATTCTTAAGTTTTACTCATACTATTTTTTAAAATGAAGTTTATGATCCACACTTCTGGAAGATTAAACTTGGGTTGTATTCAGTATGCATATGGAAAGATGTTACCACATTTTTAAGATGACAATTTATGGTAACAGAAAAATTTTATCTTATGTTTATAGAGAGATTTACCCCAAATAAGATTTCTCAGTTTTAATTCTTTAATGTAGATAATGGAATTGAAAGCTTAAAACAACTCTCTTGTGTGAATGTTTTATCTAAACTATTATCCACTAAGCACTTTTCATCAGGTTCCATTTCATTGATGAGTAATAATATGACTTAAATTCATGGTAAAGAAAGTATAAGTTACGTAGTAAGATAAATGATTTTTACTTATCAATAACATATTAATTAAAAACTATGGTTAAATTATGTTGATGTTATTAAATTGGTAATGAGAATTCTAAAACTGATTTTAAATTGATTGGCACATTTATTAAAATCCTCATTCATGCTGCTGAAGAACTGTGTACCACAACAAACAACTTGACTATGTTCAAAATGTAGTGAATGTGAGAAATAATTCTGTCATTTATTTTACCTCAATGTATTTGGATGAGCATTAAGCGTATATTTTATATATGAAAGCCGTAAGCTTCATACTGCTTTATTAGTACATACTATGTACCAAATGCTTGTCACAATTTATCATTCTGTGATGGCTCATTAAAGAATTATCTCAGTATCTATCTACATTTTCACATAGTTTAATTTAATCATAGGATTAGAAGAATATTTTAAATGGTTAGAAAATAACCTTAGTTTTGTTATAATTCAGAGTGTTTATTTAATAAAAACTCTGGAAAAGCCCCAATTCAAAATCTTTCAAAACTATATAAATTAGTTTATTTTAGCAATCTAATTTATCTCACATATTTGTATGTTTTAAGTTTACAAATTTCACAAATAAAATTAATAGGTACTAATTAAAATGCCATGCCCGTTTCCTTTTCAAATGTTTAATTTAATGAGATTCTCAATTCTTTAAATAAGTTTTACAAGGTGTTATTTTTCAAATGAAAATAAAACTAACTTTTATTTGATGACTCTATGCTCTTGGTTTAAAATGATTCATTTCCCAATATATTTGTCCCATTGCAAAATTACAGTTCAGTGTAGATATTCAGTCTTTGTGTTCAGAACAGGAAAAAGTTAAATAGTTGATGAGAGAAGTGAACCAAATATTGTAATCTTGAGCATATCAGGCTCTGACCAAGTGTGAGCACCATTCCTGAGTAAGGGTGGAGGAAGAGGATTTCATGTTTTATGGCTAATCATTTGCCTGTGGAATAATTATAAGCACCTTCTCTTCAAGATTTTGGGGGACGTATTCTCGATGGTTAGGTAGCTACGATCTGACCACATAGTTACAACATTGAAAGCCACCTGTTGCCAGCTGCATTTCTGCCTAGTTCCACTGCCCCTGCGGCAGCTGAATGTGTGTGTCTTCTAAATTGCAGATTGTACCAAATGTATGGGCAGTCCCACTGACAAGCATATAAACAACATGTCACCTGTATTTCTTGATCTTTACTTTTTTTCTCTTACTTTGCAGAATGCTAATGCACCAAGCATTGAGTTCCTTTCTCTCTTTAATTTCTGTCTCATGTTCACTTTTGCCCGTTTTCTGAGCAGGGCTTCAGATGTTGGTACTCCCCAGCCTTACAGCTCCTCTCCGCTGAAGTGTTATCTTTTGCTTTTGTAATGATTTTTTCTCTCTCCATCACCCTTTAATTACAAGCAAACACGCTTTAGGAAAACACCTCCTAAAAGTGAGAAACTTGAATAAATTGAGATTTTAAAATAGGTAATTGAGTAACCATTTGCAATCCAGAAATGTTCCTGGAAGCACATTTCAGGCTGGAAGAGCATTGTGCGTGGTGCTAGTAATTTTGCTACTCATCTTTTTGAAATAAATGTGAAATAATCTTGGATGAGGAATGAGAAAATGCACATATAAAACAAATTAGTCTGGAGCATGGAAAAATCATACTGTGGATTTCTCATGGAATATTTATGTGCCTGAAGATTTATTTTATGGAAACATTTAGGATTGGCGAGACATTCAGCAGACACGTTTAGGCTCCGGTACTGTGACACATCGGATTATTCTATGTATTCAGTGCGTGTGCTAATCTTATGTTTGAATGGATTTGTTTTGCTCTTCTACTGCCTTCAAATTAAACTTTCATCTTACCCCTTACATCTTGTCTTGGAGATTCATGTGTAGCAGAGAGTAGAAGCTGAAAGAGGGGCATTAACTGAAAGTCGAGTGACCCATGCCAGGCCTTCAGTTGCAGTCTCACATCCTGGTTCCGGAAGGCCAAAAGCATATGTATGACAGATGTGGATATTTGGAATTTCACCATGAAAAATTTACCTTATGTTGCAATCATTCTGTAATGAGGCCCATCGTTGAACAAATCCCATTCAGTTTCACCTGGACCAAATACATTCAGTCTGTATTTTGATGTGTTACTATTAAATAAGAAGAGTCAATCAAGAATTACCAGATATTTAAGCCACGTTTCCAAGGTGAAAATGATCAAAACAACCAAATAAGTAAACATAACAAAAATGGAACTCAGAGGAAATTGAAACAATATAAGAAATGGATTGAAATTTCATAAAAGTTATAATTAGTATATATAGGGAGAAAATTGAAGAATTTGCTCTCATAAATAAAAAATACTTTCAAAATGGTGTAAAATAATAAGAAGGTGCTTTAGAAAGATTTTTTAAATAATGATGAAATAAATGGCTGAAATAAACATAGCTATTAAGAAGAAAATATTCTTGAAAGTAGAAAAGTAATCCAAATTATCGGCAGTAAGAGTAAGAAGATAACTAAAAGTAGATGATCAATCATGAAATTTTAATATTCAGAACTAATATAGTTCCAGAAAAAGGAATAAATAAGTAAAGGTAAAAAATATTACAAAAGAAATATCAGGTAGAGTGGGGGAGGGGAGACAGGGAGAGGTTGGCAACCTATATGCATACTCAGGGTAGGTTCTATTGGACAGCGGGTGATTGCAGTTGATAATAATCTTTCATATTCTAAAGTAGCCAGAAGAGAGGGCTGGGATGTTCTTTCAGAAAGAAATGAAGAATGAATGAGGTGATGAATATGCTAATTACTCTGATTTGGTCATTACACAGTGTACACAGGTATTGAAACATCACAGTGTACCACATAAATATCAGTAATTATGTGTCAGTTAAAATATAATGAAACTTGAATAATTTTACAAGAAATACCAAGAAAATATCCTCTAAATTGGAAAGCACCACAGATCCAGTATAGTCCCTGAAAAACAATTCAAATCAAAAGCATATCATTATGAAAATTCAATATACCAGCATCAGACAGATGATTCTGAAGGTAAAGAGAGAAAAAGAAAACATGCCCATATACTAAGGGAAGCATCGGTTCCTTAACATCAACACTCAAATTGAAGGAGTCTTGGTGCAATGCATATCTTGAAAATGTTGAGGACAAAATTATGTTCAACCTGGAACTGTGAAGACAGAACAAGACAATTCAGAACTTTTGACTTGTGTACGTTTTTTTCTCAGAAGCTGCTGTAGGATATGCTCAAGTGCCCAATCCAAAATAAGGGAATAAAGCAATAAAGGGGATTCATGGAATTCTGAAAGCAGGAGTTGCAGCCCGTGAAGCTTCAGTCAGAATGAAGGGAACCTGAGCATCCCAGGCAAGCAGCAGTTCGTGTTGCCACCAGACAGGAGCAGGGGGATTTGAGAGGTGGGGATGAGAAATGCTGCATGACTAATTCATTGTCAGCATCAGACAATAGAGAAATCTGGACGCATTTCAAAAATTTCCAGATGCTTCTCGGATTTGAGGATAATTAGCAATTGATAATGAGAAAATTAATAGAAAATTAATCAAATAAAGCATTAATGAACTGCAAAGAAAGGAAAAAGTTGATTAGAAACGAATGCACTACCTTTCTCAGTAGTCATGAATATTACATGCCAATAATGTTGCATGTTTCTAAAATATGATATCCATATGGACACTCGGAGAGGGGAGAAGGAAGCTAAGTTAGAAGTCAAATACGTATCAAAATAAAAAAGTCATATGTAATATCTAAAATTCATAACTCAAGGAATCAAAAAGTATGTTATCTTATGGAGTTAAATTACAGAAAAATAGCTAAAAGAGTCTAGAATTGTGGCTTGTGGGAAACTGGACTTGAGAAGTGGAATGAAAAGAGACAGGGTACAGCTATTTTCCATTGTTGTTATAAAAGTACTTAAGTTTTAAATCATGTACATGCATAGCTGGATAAGATTGAATGTTTTTAAAAGGGAAAAAAGTGCCCTGGTAGCTGTTGGAAGTTTACGCAGTAATGAGAAGCAGTCTTCGCCTGTGCAACCTCATTTTCTAGTCCTCTCCTCTGCTTCAGCCACTCTGGCCTTGCTCTTCAGTCACCAGGAATGACCTTGGCCTGGGGCTTTTCCCAGTGCCAGGACTTTTCTTCTCTCAGGTGCCTCCCAGTTTCCTTACGGGTCCCTTTTGCATCTTTGTTCGCCTGGTGCAAGGCCTCCCTCCCTGTCTACAGTTGCTCCTGCCTCATCTGCTTCGTTTGACTCTAATGCTTTCTTCCACAGCTCTTGCCCTCTCGCATGGTATATGGTGATATCTTTCTTGCTCACTTTACTCTTTCAACCTTTACCATGATATGAGCTGTGCAAGGACAGGATGTTTGTCATTTGCTTGTTGGATTTTCAACAAGTTTTATCATTTGATTTGACTATAGGTTGCAAAAATGAGAATTACTATGTTTGGGATTGTAAAACTCATACATAAGATTATTGAAGAATTTGGTATAGTACTTATTGTATTAGTCTTTTTTAAATAAAAAAATTACATTCTTGTTGATGACAATTTTATGGAAATGCATTTCACTAATGTATATGGTTTTAATAGGAAAGGCATTATATTGCTGTTTTAACTAATTTGTAATAGATAAAATTGTATGCATTTATCATGAATAGCATGTTTTTAAGTATTTCCTCATATAGTTATCATTTTTGTGTTATATCCCAGCAGCACTTAACCACTGAGCCACTTCCCCAGCCTGTATTTTGTTTTGTTTTGTTTTAATTTTTGTTTGTTTGTTTTTTTTAAGACGGGGTCTTGCTAAGTTGCTTAGGGCTTTGTCAAGTTGCTGAGGCTGGCTTTGAACTTGTGATCCACCTGCCTCATCCTCCTGAATTGCTAGGATTACAAGGCCTGTGCCACCACACCTGGGAAGCTTTTAGATATTTAAGAATTCCAGGTTTTCCACTCTGATGATATTTGAAAATATTTATGATATTTATGGTAGATTAATCTGATTGTATTGTAATTGCCTGGTTTATTAAATTAAATTTTTTCTTGCCTCGGGAATAGAAATAAGTAGACACTGTGGCATTCTTTCATATTAACAAGTTTCTATAGTGAATACATCTAGCAATTATTTATGCTTAAATTCTGGTGCACATATTTAGATGGGTGGCAGGGAGGGGTAAGGAGATACGGTTGTGAAAGACCAAACTCTCCAAGATCATTTCCCCTGCTAAGGACTTCTGAGGGAAGATTTCAAATGAATGGGGAAAGCTTTAGGGGAAGTGATCCCATTCTCAGTGAATCTGTAGGGTAAACCCAACTCTGTCCATGTGACTGTGGCTCTCATTCATGGCTGTATATTTCAAAGCATAAGATCTATCATATACACAGCATAAGACAAAGGATTGCATACTAGAAGCTGTTTAATTTTATGCATGTATATGAAATACTTTCCATTTTGATGAGCAATTCAGTATTTCAGCAATCTGTCTGATATTGTAGGGACCTGGACTCCTCCAAGGTCCCTTCCAACACTTATTCCAATGGCAGATCTGCCCAGGAAGAACTTAAAGGTGAAAAATTAAAGTTCTGTTCATAAGCTACTAATCAAGAAGTAGTGCTATTTTGAAAACGGAAGTAGAAATTACATTTGAAATAGAA
The DNA here is from genome assembly GCA_004027875.1 of Aplodontia rufa. Classification (NCBI taxonomy): domain Eukaryota; kingdom Metazoa; phylum Chordata; class Mammalia; order Rodentia; family Aplodontiidae; genus Aplodontia; species Aplodontia rufa. The sequence goes on along the minus strand of PVKS010006778.1, from coordinate 37,032 downwards.
AACCATGATGAAGTATTCTCCAATAGTAAGAAAGCAGAATCTTTTTTATCTGTTGAGCTTAATGTATAATTGAAGATTTCAATAATTGAACAGAAGGAAGTATTAGACAAATTGAAGAAAGCCTAGTAAATCATGGAGGCAGTTGGGAATTATTTTCATATATTGTTAACTGCAACTACTTTATATGAAAATATGAAGAATTCGCACTTCATTATGAATACTGTGTCCCTATCCACTGCTCTTTGATAGCAGCCAAGTGTGGGAAACACTAAGTTGTTTATTAAGTTGATAATGTGTTTAGCAGAGCCTTATACTCATTTTATATTCAATCTTCATTTTATTCATTTATGTGTTAAATATTTATTGAACCCTTATTCTGTGTCTATTGAGATGGAAGGGTGTTTTAGTTAGCTTTCATGTTGCTGTGACCAAAACCCAATAAGAATAACTTAGAGGAGGGAAGGTTTATTTGGGGCTAAGTCCATAGATGGCTGAATTCATTGCTCTAGGCCCAAGGAGTGGCAGAACATCATGGGGAAAGGACCCAGTGGAGGAAAGCTGTTCCCCTCATGGCCACAAAGAGAGAGAGGTGGGGAGAACAACCCTTCCAGGCCATGTTCCAGGGGCCCACCTCCTCCAGCGACACTCAACCTTTTTTCAAACTAGGATGGACTTATTAGGTTACAGCTCTCAGAGTCCAATCATTTCCCCTCTGAATATTCCTGCATTAATGGAAGCTTGCAGTCAGGCGTGCTCAAATCCGAACCGTAACAAGTAGCTCAGCTCACTGGCTTTTAAGCTGTTAAAGTGATCCTTAGACAGAAGGGAGCCACACAGGTGTAATGCACAGGAGGAGGATGACAGTTGCTATTGGAGGAATGTATGGAAGTTACCTTTGCCTAGTGCTCACCTGGTAGAGGAGGGGAGAGGAAGGGCAGTTTTAGAGTAGCAGGACTTGAGTGTGTTATAGGAGCCAAAGAGAAAAATTGATGAAGAGAGAGAGAGATTGAAGCTCAAGAAATCCTAGATGAGAGAGAGGAGTAAGAAAGAGTGGGAACACTTTTCTCTATGAGGCACAAGGAGAAAAAGGTCTGTAGGTGAATATAGAAGTTAGTTAAAAGGTGGAGAGGTGGGAACCTGCAAATTTTCTTATATAATAGCTTCTGTTTCCTTGGTGGTAACAAAAGATTGAGTCAGCTCCTAACCATACAGGAAGAGATTAAGCATAGTTGCTATTCTGCAGAGGAACAAAGAGGGGTAAATGGATTTCAAGTGAACAGGAAATATGCCCCTGAGATTATAAATCCTAAATTCATAGTGGGTTCATTCTATGCATATTTATTGAGCACCTACTAGTTAGGTGTTAAGTATATAGCAAGAAATAAAATAAAATGTTGAATTCTCAAGGTAGTCATAGTCTACCACACTAAACAAATAAATAAGATATATTAAACAAAATATGATTCAGTTATAACTGAGGAAGACTATGTGCACATCAAGCAACTTTATTAAGGTGCCATGTGAAGAATAAGAAGGATTGGGGGTGAGTAAGGAGGCAGAGAAAGGAGGTGGAGATGACAGGTGGATAAAGAGTCTCTAGTGGATTATAGGTATGCTTAAAATCCATCTTTCCAGCATTCACGTGCCACTCCAGGACACTGTAACAATTATTATTTTCTTACTGGGCCATGATATGAAATAGTTTGAGAAGCTCTGCTTTGGGGGAACTGACCCAAGAAAGTTTTCTTGTGTAATACCGCCAAGGTGCATGAGATATCTGGATGTTTTGATTGCTTTGGCACTTCTGTGTTTGCAGCCATTGAATTGATTGATTGATTTAGCAAATATATATTTTTAAAAATGATGCTACATTTATCCTTTGCTATTAAATAAATATTATAAATTATAACTCAGATACCTGTAAAATAAAAACTTATCTTTTTTTAAAAAAAGAAAGAGGACAGTGAGAGAGAGAGAGAGAGAGAGCAAATCAATTTTATTTAGCTTTCCATGTGACTTTCATTGTTCCAACACTTTGTTGTGTATGTGGTACTGAGGTTCAAACTTGCATTTCTGGGCATGCCAGGCAATCACCATAACGGCTGAGTCACCACTCCAGCCCCCAAAGCTTATCTTGAGATTGCTTTTCAAGAGATTTGGACAGTTACCTTACTTTACACCGCAGGTATTGGGAGAATTTTCTATTTCAAATTATTTAAGTTTGATCAAAATTAATCTAAACTTATGTACACACATTAAGTAATTCAGGAAATCATACGGTTCTGGCAAAAATAATTTAGTTTAGTTGCTGGGAAAAACAGGAACTGTTGCCTGGAATTATCCAGCATCAGTTTTTAATTGGGTATTTTTCTTTTTTACATTTGTATATGGTGCCTATATAAGAGAAGCAAAAACCTGGCATTGGCTCTCTCACCTGTGGGCAGGTATACCTCTGGGAAATCATATGTGTTTACCACTGTCTTAAATGATTGACTTATTCACGCTGGATGTTTTCTGGATTTTAAAAGCATTTCTTTTTGTTTATGCAAAAATAATTTTTAAGCATGCTGTTAATTCTGGTAGCAATCTGTGTTTCAAATGTATGTGGTCTAAGGTCCCAAGTAAGCATCGTCCACAGAAAGGATACCAATGCTACTTGTTTTTTTCCACAAATATGCACCTCTGGAGATGTGGGGAGGGAGAAAGGCATCCGAGTGTGTGTCCATGGCAATCTGATCTCTGTGTGCAGGAAGTTGCGGCAGCATGAAGCCATGAAAAGGATTGATTGTTTTTGTGAAAAATCCTCAAGACAGGCTTTGAATTCAAAGACTCAAGTTCATTATATTCATAAACCACTTATTAATCTCTCTATTTTTATTTTTGTTTATTTATCTTGCTGAAATGTCTTTGGTCATCAGTGGTATTTTGAAGAACAAAGTTTTAAAAATTTGATTAAAATTAGAATGTAATGGGATTGTTGAAGACCACAAAATAAAATCCTCAGGTATGTTTCTTCTTGAAGAGTTATTTTCTGTGTAGTTGCTGTACCTCTCTTATATAGAACTTAACATGATGTGAAATTGGTGACTTTCATTAATTTATTCATTCAAAGAGCCAGGCACCATGCTGGCTTTACATACAAAAAATTTTTCCAGGGTTATGTTATTCAAACCCAACCCACTGTTCGGTTTCCCATAAATAAGTTGGTGAACTGGGCATTATGGACAATATCAAATGAAAGGCCAATAAAATTACATTAATTCTTCTTGGATGTGCTGGGGAGATGGCAGTGGTCTTTCTCCCTGATAAGCAAGGCCCACCAGAACATGACAATATATTGTGCACAAGCTCCTTTCAGGTGACTGGATCTCTTATGAGATGGGAAAGCTGTGTCAGGGTGGTGGTGACACCACAGGGTCCCCTGATGTTAACTAACATCTCAAACCACTAGACATCCTCTGATTAGGAGGATTAGCACCTTCTCTAGCCTCTCGATTACCTAGCAATGTTAAGGTAGAAATGAGTGCACACACTTGAAAGGTCAGGCAGGGGTCTCCTTGGGAAATGCCAAACTACGAATGTCTTTTGGTCTGATACCTAAGAAGCTTCTCAGAATTAAATCCTCATAAAATATTTCTTTCATTTTAATATTATATGAAACAAGACATTTTAATTGGAGGTACATATGAAATTAAAGGCATGGAAAGTTTTTGTAAAATATTCCTGAGTTTTGAAAAAAAGGTTGTTAAGGGGCTGGAGCGGTGCCTTGGCGGTTACAGTGCTTGCCTGGCATGTGCAAGTACGTGGGTTCAAACCCAGCAGCACGTATACAACGAAGTGTCAGAGCAACAAAAAACCACATGAAAAACTAAATAAAAATTGACTGATTCTTTCTCTCTCACTGTCTTTCTATCTTTAAAAAAAGAAAAAGAAAGTATAAACGTCGTTAAAATGATTTGTATTCTGGTAGTCTACACTAGCTTAGTTTTCTAATGATCTTCAATGACATGTTAAAGAACTTCAGGCATTATGCTGCTAGTTTATGACCTCATGTACAAAGTGCATATCAATGAGATTTTATTTTGAAGGTTAAATTAATTTATCTTTGGCTAGACATATAGTAGATTATCAATTAAACATTACCCATCAAAATTATTTGCCATAAGTGACATTAATGTTAGAAGTATAAACTTCATAAATATATGGTCACTTAAAAATATATGGAAGACAGGACTGGTTCCGCAGTTACGGCGCTTGCCCGGCATGCGCAAGTACACGTGTTCAAGCCCACTACCCACAACCAGGTACACAACTAAGTGTCTGAGCAACAAAAACCATGTGAAAAACTAAAAAAAAAATTGATTCTCTCTGTCTCTCTCTCTCTCTCTCACTGTCCTTCTCTCTTTAAAAAAATGGAAAAAACATAAGTTCTATTTCAATATCTGTGTCTTTGTAATATACCATACATAAATGTAACACACCATACATATATTTCAAGGCATAACTCCTTTCACAAAAGCACTTTTTGTTTTGGACTTAGAAATATTGCCTTGCCCACAGATCTAGCTCCCTTGCCATGCAAAGTGCTACCCATGGTCTGTGGGAAGATACTCTTTATTCTTGCCATCATCACATTAGACACTGCAGGAGTATGTTAATTATTTTGAGGTGTCCCAGTGGCCTAGTAACTTCAGGGCAAAATGCCAGCAGAATCCTGGTTGTAATCCAGGCCAAAAACACTGCATTAACTTGTTCGGTCTCTTGACATCCTCACAAATGAAATGATAAACCTGGAGAGAAAACATATTTGTTCCAACTGAGTTAACTATTCCAAAATAAATAATATCCAACCCTTGGCCAACCATTGGTAATTGTGTGTAAAATGTAACTAATGAGATGTATTCTCCAAGGCTATTAATTATGCACTGAACAAGAATGCTTTATAAATATTGATCCTCAATGTGCAAAAAGCCTTTGTTATCTAGGCAATGTAATGAACAGCTCTGAGCATCTGCCACTGCAGAGAGCATTCAAGTTTCAGTCAAAACTTGGGAACAGCTATTGCAACAGTAGACCATTAAACCATTGCTGTCATCAGTCAGGATAGGTAACCCATCGCAAGACTTGAAGGTAAGTGTAGTGATTGGTGATTGAACCTAGTCATTTCTTGCCAAGGTTTACTTTGGTGGTGCACAGAATATGAATCCTGGAGACACTATAATCCGATCATAATACACTTATCTATGTGAGATAGTAAGAGTACAAGAAGGATATGCTGGGCAAAGAGTCCAGGCATGGGATGAAGGGTGAAGGATGAAGTAGTAGAAAGGGATGAAAGAAAATGATTATGTGGGCCTGATACACTGTCAAAAGGATTCGACAATTTCTACTCACTTCAAATAAACATTACAATGGCAAAAAAATAAGGTGATGAATAATAATTATCAATCAAAGTCTATTTACAAAGAAACATTTAAATATACCAAGAAAGCTGATATAATGTTTTTTTTTTGGATGTAGAGTTATGAACAATTCATGACTAATATAGTTAGGAAGTTGCTAACTGTTGAACACCAACTAATTAATGATGTCATCAAAACATTTTAATGTCTTAAGATTGCTAGTGGGGTTGTAAAATGAACTTTTTCAAAATGTAAAAATATAAACTTTGAAGTAAATTAGGATCTCAGTTGTTTTCCAAAACAAGTGTGGATGTTTTGAATTTTTTCTTTTTAAAATGCATTCATTCTGCCATGTAATGAGGCTGTTGGATAAGGGTAATTCCTATAAGTTTAATTAAAATTAAAATATTTTGTTTTTCAGTGTTCATGTCATTTCTCAGGGGGAAATAATTCAACATTTGATGATAAAGGTTTATATTTTCCATGTGTGTAGAGTGTCATTGCTTATCTTTTTATATATATATAGGAGAGGACAGTGAGAGAGAGATACAGACAGAGAGAATCAGTTTTTATTGAGTTTTTCACATGGCTTTCATTGCTCTGACACTTAGTTGTATATGTGGGTGCTGGGGTTTGAAACCATGTACTTGCTCATGCTGGGCAAGCACCATAACGGCCAAGCCACCACTCCAGCCCGTCATTGCTTATCTTTATAACTAAAGAGTACTTGAGTCTGAGAATCATATAGCAACAGGGAACCAGTGATTGGTTTTGTGAGTGAGCAAGCACATACTATGTAGAGTATACGTATGTCAAACATTTTTGACTTTGTATCATTATTGAATTTAGAAAATGAAGTATACTGGAAAAATGAAATTTGGGAAATGATATGTGTTGCTATAAGCACATTTTTTTACAAAGCACTTAAAATGGTCACACACAGGCTCTGCCTCTTGTAACTGTAACATTGTAAGTAAACAGGAGTTATATACCCATATTTTACATTTGTGGAAACCGAAGCAAAGAGATCTGCCATGCTTACCCTGATTACTTTTTGAATTATTGCCTCACTTAATTAGGTTTAATGAACAATAAATAGTGTGTGGTGTTTTCCATTTATAAAAGATATTAACAAATCGAAAAATCTTAAAATTATCTGTTGGAAAGAATATTAACTTACTATTAAAAATTTTTTCCTCTGGATGAAGATTTTTTTCTAGTCTAATAAAAATAATCTAAATGGAGTTCAAATCCAAATGAATTCTCAGTAAATACCTTGGAAAGGAGTACAGAAAAATCTTCCTTGCCCAGATATAACTACATAACACATCAGTCAACATACTGGCAGCAGCTTTAACATATGGTCCACACCTATTTCAAAATAGGTTGCTAATACTTAAAGCTGCCAGACTTTCCTGCTTCAAGTATCGACACTTATGTTTAATTTTATCTATGCGGAAGTATTGGTTTAGGACTAAAGCACAGATAAAAATAAGGATGTTTCAAGGTTTACCCACAAATAAAAGACCAGTTAATCTGAGCACTGTGGCCGTTAAGATGATCTGGGAATTTGCAACATCACTTACTTTGTTATTGTGCTTGCTTTTAATTATCTGTAGACAAAGTGCTTACATGCCTAACATGTGCTTATGATTTCCTAAGCCTTACTTCCAAATATTGTTAATGTTACATCTATGCTGCAATTTCTTGTAAGGACAGGCTTTAACTGTGGTACTGGGGATCAAACCAGGGCTTCACCAGTGTTAGGCAAGTGCTCTACCACTCAGTTGCATTCCAGAGCCCCCAAATATAAGTGTAGTGGCTTCACATTGATTTCCTAGTAGCAACATTACCAAATTTACTTAAACTACTGCTATTTTTGTATATTAGCATATTTTCCAGTTGATCCCCTTATGCTTTCAGGACTATAAATATCTTGATACGTAATTCATTGTTCTCTCTTGTTAATTTTTTAAATCCTATTCCTACTGTGTCAAAAGATATGAAACATTTTAAAGACATTGATAATGCTTGCTAACTGACTTCCCAGAAAGTTTATACTAGTTTACACTCCAACCTATACATAGGAGAATATCTCAAGATTCTTTGAGCATAATTGAATATTGTCTAAAATAATAATAAACTTTCAACAATTTATTAACTAGAAAAATGCTATCTCAGTTTCATTTTACTTTCTATTTGAAAGTGTAACAGTTCTTTATAGATTTGATTATATTTACCTTTTCAAAATCATATTTAGTATATATTTTTATTTTTGTTTAATGTACTTGAGCAGTTAGTAAAGCTTAAGTTTTGTAATTTCCATTTTCTTAAATATTTTCTCATATAAGGTTTAAATGTTTTATAATCAAAACTTTGAATATTTCTTCATTTTATTCGTGCACAGAAAGTCATTGATTTTTAAAACATTCTTAATCCATTTGTAATTTATTTTAATGTACAGAGAAGTGTGATTTGACTTCTTGTTCCAAATAGTCACTGTTCCTAAGAATGTTGAGCTTCCATTCTCGCCTTATCTGTGTGTGGTTTTTGCTTTTTCGTAGATGAGCTTGCGTTGACACTAAGTTTGGTTTTACTGCTTTGTGCTTTTTTCTTGATCTGCCTGTCTATTTATCTTTTTGAAGACAAATCGGCTAATCAAGCACCTATTACTTCACTTTTTCTAAATTTTCTTATTACTTTGAATTAACCTTTCTATATGAACTTTAGAATTTTTTTTTTTTCAAATAAAAACATCCCAGTGAGATTTGATCTATTCGTTACTCTGGAGTTAATAGCTTCCCCAAATTCCACGTCCCCATTGAATAATGTGGTAGGTCTCTTCTTTTGTTTACATATTCTTTCATATTTCTATGAAAGAATGAAAGTCTTTTACTTACGTACTTTCTCTGTGCTGTCTTCCTTTCATGGCAAATGTGAGTGGAATTCCATTGTACCTCTAATTGGTTACAGAAGAGTGCCAATTGTCCAGAGCATCCCGAGTGATCTCAGTCATAGAATGGCCCAGCAGATGTCCTTACTCTACCCCAGATTTCAGTGAAAACATGTGGGCATAAGACTTCACAGCAGCAATCTTATTCATATTGCTAAATAATGACAGACTGTCTTATACAGATCATTAAAAGCATATAATAATTCATAACAAATATGACAGCACATACTACTTTTTTTAACTTGGTAAGTTCCTTGTTTTCTGCCCACCATTATAAGCCTTTTATGATACAGATTTGTGTTTTGCTCCTTTTAATCATTATTTTTACATCTCTGTTGTGTTATCACTGTGTCTTCAGCAATTGGGTTTTCCTCTTGTGGTGAAACAAATTCACTGCTATGGATATAAAAGTAGGTCATGATAAAGATTGTAGCTGTCTATAATAAAGTGAGTTTCTGTTATCACAGTTCCTTCCTGGTGCTGTATAAGAAGTTTGACAGGGAAAATGTGGTAAACTCTTTCAGACTTTATTTTATTCATGAAGTTCAAGGGAAGCTAGCTAAATGGAAACTGTCATCGCTCATATCATTTAACTCCAAGAAATAAATTTTCCCAACTTAAGTCAATATTTTTATCTCAGTATTCAAGAGAATGCTGTAGTGAACTATTGTGATTCTGTAAAGCCATATCCATTGACTAATGTTAGCTGTTTATTATTTAGTATAAAACGCACATTACCAAATGTATAAATTTATGTACATTATAAATTTATTACATATGCTTATAACATTTATAAAAACATTTTCATGCATAAAATTATAAATAAGGAGATAGGATTGTAAGTGAATTTTAAAACTGTTTTTGGGTTATTTGGGTTTTTAATCTATAAAAGGCATGTATTAATTATTTTTTGATAAAGATAAAAATTGACATGCTTTCAACAAAAAAGCCCTCAAACTTAGAAATATGATAAATTACATTAGGTTACAAGCACATACCTTATGTAGAAAACTACACTAACTACTTTCCAAGACAGGCCTGTGAATATTTTGAGCTTTCATTGAAAAATTTGAATGGATTTGGTAAATATATTGTCAACATACAGATTCTCTCTGGGAAAGCATTTATAGTCAATGTCTAAGGAACAATAAAATTTAATTGCTCACCTCCTAACTCTTGCTTAGTCCTTTGAGATGTAAGTATTTAATTGGATGTCTCACTGCTGAAATAGCATATGGAAGAAATGGCTCTCTTTGTTCTCTTACATACCCTTTGTGTTCAATCTTTCCCATCTCCTTTGATAGATTTACCAGTGGGTTTTTTCTTTTTCATATAGTGCCTCAAGCATCTACTTTTTCATCTCTTTATTCTTATCCTTAAATAGGTCACCTGGACTCAAAACTTATTTTTTTTCAGAATAATACAAATTAATGCGTCCTCTTATTTGACACTAAGTTGATATTTAAGTTTTGAGAATGTTGTAAATGCGGTCATGTTTAAACATATGCAGAGATGAGATACCCAGTGGAAAGCATTTTAAATTGGAAAACAGGTGGTCTAGAGGAAAATAATGTGCATATTTTGAAAAGCTGAATGATTTTAAGGATTTGGGTTACATCTGAAGTGATTAATGGCAAGAATAATCTTTAAACTATTACTGTTTCCTAAATAAGCCGTTGAGTCTGAATTACCATAATTAGGTAAATCATATTTCACAAATGTTTTTGCACGTGTATACTGGAAAAAGATGACATTCCAGATGGGTAAGGATATAGGGTATATAATAACTTAACTGAAAGTCAACCTTAATATTGAATGACAAGAAGACCTAGAGAAAATCCCCCATGTGTTTTGCAACATCTACTTGACTCATTGACCAGTTTAATTTTGGTCTAGATTCCTTGGATCAGAAACTCAGGTTTCCTATCAGAGGGAGAAAAACAGTTCTAACAGGACATCTGAACACATCAAGGACTTGAATAACCAGGCGATGTGTTCACAGAGGTGCTTTTTGCAAAACTGATTTTCTTCTTGAAGAACTCCAAGAAGTTCTGATATTTACTTTTTTCTTCTCAGAGAGGGTACTTTTTTTATTTCTGCTGATTGACAATGACGGCTGTCACTGTCAGCTTTCCTTTATCCATACCATGTCAGTCTTTTGCATATCTGAATGTCAGATTATTTTGCAGATAATTAGTGCTCTGAGGACACTGGATTGTCCCCAGAAGTTTCCAGCCCCCTCAGGCATTTGCAAGTTCCCCACCTTTCTTTACACACACCCAACCCCCTTCACTTCAGCAAAAGTATTTATTTTCTTAAAATTGTTCTTCCTTGATATTTTCCTTCAGAATATATTCAATATGTAAAATATATTCAGTGCCTTTCAGTCAACTTAATAGACTACCTCTTCATTTTTAAAAGAAATCTAGATAAGAGAATAGGTTGAAATTTTAAATTGTGAAGATTGTATAACCTTGTATCACAATGAACTGTCACCAAGAATAAGTACCTGGTGATGTGTGCAGACCCTATAGGAGCTCAGCTGACCACTCAGACCTTGGGCTCCAGCATGTGCCACTTCGGGTGGGCTCAGCCCTTCTAGTCTCTCTCCCCATGTTTCCCCCTGACACTCATACTCAGAAGCGGTTTCAAAAACTCATCTCTAATTTTTTCCCTGCTTTGACATATTTCTATGTCTAACTGATGTGCCTTGATCCTCTTCTGAATATCCTTAGTGATTTCTCTAAAGAATGTATGAGAATATAGGAAATATTATACACTATGGACAAGTATACTTTGAGAAATCTGAAATCATAGGCTTCAAGTGGAAATCTGTGGTTACATTCTCCCTGATATGTCTTTTTCTCAATACCACTATATTCCTCCTCCCTTTCCTATTTTAAGAACTTTTGTAGCATCAAAATGTATACATGACTTCATTCCTCTATATGAGTTTTGTCAGAATACTGCTGCTAGAATTTGCAATAGGATGCAAATGATAAATTGTTGATCAATACGAAGCAAAGACTTTTTTTAGGTTAATTACAATCAGAAGTAATTTTATAATTCAAATTTTTATAATGGTATATTTAGTAGGAAATGGGCATCCTTATTTTTATTCAGGAGGAGAGAATTTTTTAAATTTGATAAAATGCTAATGGTGGTTATCAACTAACACTTTGATTTCCATTACATGAATATAAAGAAAAACAAAGAAATATATATGTGTTTGTATATGTTAGTGCATGTAAGTATATTCCTATTTGCTTTATATTGGTGCTGAAGGTACATGCAAGTTGCAGTGGTTTGGAATGGGGACATTTTGGTTACCTAAATTAAATGACCAAAGTTCTCTCAATTTCTTTAGCACTTCATTAAAAATATTGTTTCAGGACAAATTTTAGAAGAGGCTTTAAAAGCATTCATTATTGTATACATTCTTATTGTATGTCATGTATAATCCCTTCCTGAAATTTCTTTCCTATTTTTGTCGCTGTGAAACAGAGTAAAATAGAACTGGCAAGTACTTTTAATGGAAAGAAACAAAATGTAAAAATTAAAGAACTAACATCCACAGAAACAGGAAAAAGGCACTCTATGTACTTTTTTATTTTCATGGAGCTTAAAAAGTGTGATCACTTAGATACTATTTTATATAGGATTTACTGGTTTTCAAAGTACACAATGCAACAAAAAAGTGAACGTAGGCTTCTTTTTTTCTTGTTCATTGGAGCTATCACATCTCATCTATCAGACCTCTAAGAAGAATTTTTAAAGTGGGGTACTCTCTCACGCCCAGGGACTATGTAATTAGCATATGAATGTGTAACGGATTGTTTGAAGTAAAAATTAAGGGAACAATGCATAAAGGAACTGAAGAAAGCTACCAACACCTGGAATCTTGTATTGAAAAAGCTTCCTTAATGTAAGTGATTAGAAACCAAGGACAAATGCTCATTGTGTAGCAATAAAGCCGTACAAGGAAAGCTAGAAACTGGCAGATATTTTGCTATCATCCTTTAGAATAAATCATTAAAGCAAGAGCTGACTCATATTTATTTCAGTCAAATAATTATTAAATGAAGGTTCGGCATAGTATCTGATCTTCCAAAGTCATCAAAATGCATTTATTGGACAAAAATGTCCTACATCTTTAAAATATTTTTATTTAAAGTGTATAAAAGATGATAACAAATATTTTCTCTGTAGTCACTACAAGGTTTTAAAGAAATTTCCAGTAGGTTACCAGGTTCAATCATGTATGGAATTAGTTCTCTGTAATTCACTGTCCTGCTAGTGGACCTCTGGGTCGTATTGTTTTTCTTAATTTCCTTTCTCTAAAAGACATGCACACCATAGGGCATCTTGCTCATGGAAAGCTCTGTAGGAGAGTAGCTAATAGCTCAGTGGTGTTAGAGTCTCACTACTTGTGGCAGGGATCATGGAGTAGGAAACCAGAGCCAAGCATTATACTTTTGATTTTTATCAATTGCTACCTGTACAAACCATTTACATTTCTTTGGCATAGTTACCTTATCTCTTAAATATGAATTGTTTTTTCTAAACTGTTAAATTCTGAGTCAAATAATCCCTAAAGATTAATTCTAACTTTTAGTTGTATGTGATTCTTTATAATGAAAAATATACTTGTCCCCAGAATTTAGTCTTAATAACTATCATTTTCAGAGGCAACTATGTTTGAAAAGTAAATCATGAGTCTGGCATTTCATCTTTTAAAGCAGAAAGACAAATACATGTATGATTATTCATAGCAGCATTATTCATAATAGCCCAAAGTGGAAACAACCCAGGTAGCCATTGATTGTTATAAATAAAATGTGGTATGTACATTGTCAAAACAAAATTATACAAGGCAAAGTCAAGCAGGCAAGAATGACTTTATTCCAGGCTATTGCAGTAGTGAAGAGAAGCCAGAACCCAGTCTGAACCCAGAGCAACTCATGAAACTGAGGGGCTATAGGTTTCCTAAGGACTGGGACATTTGGGGGAAGTCATGAGCCATCTGTGTTTTCTAACTGACTTTATCCAGAGAAAAAATAAACTCATATTTTTGCCATTTGGAGTAAGGTTCCTCACTGATATTAGGCTCCTCCCTTTCCACTGAAACTAGGAGACAACGATGCTATCTATGTCCTTTGATTACATTTCAAAGACGTGGTATATGGGTCCTTAAGAAGTAAGGTTCAGGGTTATAGAATGACTGACTATTAAAATTATCTGCATCTCAACTGCAGAGAAAGAATTCACACTTACAAAAATTTTAGAGTAAAGCTCTCCTAAGAGAGATTAGGGGCGTAGAGTCAGGAAGAAGCTGGTGTAAAGTTTGTCAAGCTGAGGGGAACTGAATGGTCTTACTCACGGTATAATGGAATATTCTTGGGCAATAAAAAGGAACAAAGGAGAAAGGAAACTGGTGTGAGCAGCAGCGTGGTTGAGCCGTGAAAACGTTGTGCAGTGTGAACAAAGCTGTTCACAGAAGGCCGTATATTGTATAATTCTGTTTATATCAAAGTCCAGAATGCTCAGATCTGTATGGACAAGGCAGATGACTGGTTGCCTCGGGCCAGGGGTGATCTGGGGCTGGGTGTGGGTAGCAGCTAAAGGGCAGAGTTTGTTTTGGGGTGATGAGGATGTTTTACATTTATGTGTAGGGATGGTTCCACAACTCTGTAAATATACCCATTAAATTGTTTCCTTTAATGGATGTGTTGTGTAGTAAGTAAATTGTACTTCAATAAAATTGTTGTTACAAAGACAAATGTATTGAGGTATGCAACATAGCCAAAGAAGAATTTACCTAGAAATATAGATAAACAAAAAAGTTTAAATGAAAATAAAACCTTTATTCATCCAACGTTGGTTTTGCCATTTAATAATCTACAGATTCTGACTGCATTTCTAATAATTGGCTTTCCTGTTAGCTTTTATTAATTTGTTTTAAAGTTATTTATTACCAAATTTTATTATTTATTTATTTGAAGACAGAAAGAGAGAATCAATTTTATTTAGTTTTTCATGTGGCTTTCATTGCTCCAACACTTCTTTGTGTATGTGGTGCTGGGGTTCAAACCCGTGTTTTCGCACATTCTAGGCAAGCGCTGTAACCGCCAAGCCACGGCTACAGCCTCACCGAGTTGTATTTATCAGAGAGTACATAACATGGAAAAGAGGGAAATTCTTTTTGAAATTTTCTTAAGATATTTGCACCCCAGAACTCATTGGAAACTGTCAATCAAAAGGGCACAACCATACAGAGTAAATAAGAAATAGTTCTTTCCTCAAATAATAAGATCAATATAACATATGTGTGCCCATGTATAAATGTGTATTTTCAAATGAAGGCTTTATTGACAGAATGTTAGTTTATGAAAGAGTACCTTCCACAGGTTCAGCTGTAAGCTTTTTGTAGCCTTTTTTACAGAAAAAGTTCTGGCATCACTGATCAAGTTGCAAATGTAGCCCATATTTTATCCACAGTGTAGCTGAAATGGGGTCCTAATGTTAGTACAGTCTGGGATTTAGGGACAAATTTTTGGGGTGCAGACATAGTTCCAAGAAAAATTTTGAATTAAACTATGAGTCTTTAGCTTCTGGCCATCTTCCTTCTTTTACTCTTTTTGCCATGTTCTAAGCCTGTCTGTGGACATCCACTGCTCTAAGCTTCCTCTGCCTTTCTCTATCAGGCATGTCTATTTTTCCAGGGACAAATTCACTTATCTTGCCTAACATAACCTTTCTCTCAGCCAACATACACACATTAAATTCCAATTTTCTCAAGACATCTAATTTCATTTTACTTTGGAAAAGAAGCAGATTTTGAAATCATGATAACTCCTGGGTCTCTTAGAAACATTTACAGATAAAGCATGGGTTGGAAACTCAAAAGTATCTTTAATCAACAGTCTTTCAGATATTAAATTTAGAGGATGGTAAGAAAAATTTGCAGATATAACAAGCTGTCCTTCCTGACCCAGTCTCTTTCGGATTATGACCCTAAGTTACTGCTTGTTTACACAGAATATTTGCTTTGTCCCTGCCCAAACTTCAGCATTCTTTAAGTGCATACTGACTACCAGAACAGGGACAATGGTGTCTGTAATGGTGGTGATTGGGATTGAAAGGAGACGCTGGAAAAAAATAATCATAAATCAAGCCATTTATGCTAAAATAATTTGGGTATCTTATATTTTTAAAATTTACTGCATGCATTTTTCTGCACATTGATCACATGCTTTTTCTTGATTATAGATTGGACTTATGGATACTACCGACAACAGAGAAAACTTGTTGAAGAGATTGGCTGGTCCTATACAGGTAAACATATTACTTATAATGAGATTCAGCAGAAAATCATAGTTTTATATCTTTTTTATATATAAATACTCTCTCTTGCTCTCTTTTCCTGGTGCTAGGGATCAAACCCAGGGGTGCTCTACAATTGAGCTACATCACCAAAACCTTTTTATTTTTTTATGTTCACACAGGGTTTGCTAAGTTGCTGAGGCCAGCTTCAAATTTGCATTCCTCCTCCCTCAGCTTCCTTAATCGCTGAGATTATATGGGCATGCCACTGCATCCTACTTAAAAGAAGTTTTACAACTCAAAATATCATTTTAGCTTAGCTACCTGATATTCCAGTTAATTAATAAAATGAATCAAACATATAATGATTCCTAGTGGTGTTTGCTGGTATAGAGCATTATTGGTATCAGATAATACTGAACTCCAGGTCTACAGTGGCTACATTTCCTTGGAATACACATAACCCACCTGCAGCTCTGTTTTTTCCCCCTCTGTGCAAGGGAAAGCTGTATGTTCTGAGCATTAAAAGATAAATGAAATGTAAAGCAATTGGCACAGAGCCTCCTTTTAAATAGAAAGCTCTTAATAAATGTTATCTATTATTGTTATGGTCGTGCTAGTACTTATTTTTATTCATTTAACAAATGTTAATGAGATTCTTGCTGTCAGAAGGAGTTTACTTCTATATTACTGTGGCTGAGTTTGTTGGAGTAGAATCAAAGGTGAGATAGTTAGATTATCAGACCTGGCTTGGAACTCAGAAGTTGAGTATAAATAGTTACAGCCAGAAGCCATGATTAGAAACTCTGAGGAGAGGAGAAGCCCCAGGACTGATAGGAGGAACGTAGGTAGAATTTGGATAAACCACGACATATCTGATCACCACTCGGGATAGTATTGAGCATTAAAGTTGGATAGTCATTGGAAATCAGAGTGGATTGATTTAATGGAATCATAAGAGAGACTTTACCATGAACTAATTTGGACTGTATGTAGTAGATGAAGCACAACAGTGTGATGAATGTTTTATATAGGTATGCATATTTCTTTTTTATTCTTATTTTAAAGGCAGCAAGCATTCATAATAGAGAATTTAGAAAATATATTCAAGCACAAAAGAGAATATAGGGGCTGGAGCAATGGCTAACTAGTAGAGTGCTTGCCTGTCATGTGCAAGGATCTGGGTTCAAACCCCAGCACCATATTCGCAACTAAGTGTCAGAACAATACAAAAACCAGATGGAAAACTAAATAAAATTGATTCTCTCTCTCACTGTTCTCTCTTTTTTTAAAAAAGAGAGAATATATAAAAATCACTTAACTCCCTTTAGGGATATCCACTAAAAAATATTATAGACATTTCTAGGAAGTTTTTTTATCTTAGTTTTATACCTTTAATACGAAAGGTTATGCACTCAATTTATTCTTGAAATTGCTTTTAAGCACTTCCTCATTTTAGTGATGACTCCCACTGATCATGACACTTAATGTATGCCAAATATTAGACTGAATGCATGTTTTATTATTTAACCAAACAGCCTGGTTTAGTTTTGTTAACAAACTTCCTAGTTTTAGCAATAGAACAAAAAAACAGGTTTTCTTCAACTAATGAACCTTTAAACAAAGATCATGATATTTACCAGGAATATTTGCATAAAGTGAAAAATAAGCTTCAGTGTACCCTTTATTAACCCAAACCAAAAATTAGATATGGAGGACTCATACCCTAGAGTCCTCAACTTCCAGGCAAGGGTGGCTGTAGGTTGACTGCTGGGGAGATTGTAGTGGTGTTCCCCATCAGCCCAAATGTCCCAGAACAGCTGGCTCTGCCTCACTCATTCAGGAGAAAGCAATAGTTTACCAGTGGCTTTCAGTAGATATAATGGGAGCTGCACGTATCACTGTACAATATCCCATTATCTTAGGATTCAGCCCTAGAGTTCCTCCTTTGCATGGGCGCAGTATAGACTTGGCTCCTGTAAGTTGGCCAGGCCTTCTCGAATGGGTCTGCACATACACAATGCACAGTTCCGTGCTTTAGAATCAGGGTGCACCATCCTGCTCTTTTTTTGCTTCTTTTGGGAACAATCTACTGACTGACCAAAAGATGCAACCAAAAAGTAGCATTCACTGGGACAAGGAGGCTTGCAGGTCTCACAAGAGAGTGCTCCATACTTGGGGTGAGGGTAGAAGACTGCCAGAATTTCAAAAAATGATTTACTCATATTAATGCTTCCCACTGGTTTGGAAATTACTCCTAGAATGCTTAAGGATCCTAGGAAGAGATCAGTGATAAGGACATTTTACAACTGTTTAGCTCCAACTGAGGGCAACTTCTTTTTTTGTCTGAATTCCTAAGACACCAAAAAATAGATTAAATCCTTTATCCAATAAGTGTATCTCTCCCAAGAAATGACTTCAAAGTCAGACTTATAGTGTATGAATTATTCAACATAAAGTTTCTTATCTCTTCATTTCTATTTCAAGTATTTAAAGTAGGGTAGTATTTTCAATATTTATGCTTATTATTCCACCTGGAAAGAAATGATATGAACTATAAAGCATTTCAAGATAAATAGTTTTAAGTTTCTTAAATGTAATTAATTTTGTGAATGGCTCAAATACATTGGTTTTGACCACATTTGGTCCTAGTTTCATCTGTAACAGCTTATTTTGTTGACCTAAATGTTCGTGTTCCTTCTTGTATTATGTTATTATCTAAAGTTAGCTGCTCTCTTGGAAAAACAATGTGTTTATACATAGAGACTTCTATTAATAAGAATCATAACCACATCATAACATCTTTCTGGAGGAGAGCTCATCATGCTACCATACACCATTATAAAATCTTATGTGACGCATCAACCATTCTTTACATGAAAATTCACATAAGCTAAGATTGTTTATGGAAAATTACACAATTTTAATATATGAAGTAACAATACAAATCCCTACTAGCTACCAGACGGGTGGAGAAATGGAGGGTGGAAAAGCATTACTTTTAATTGTGCTTTTGTACATAGATTAAAAACAACTTTTTTATTCAGGATGTATGCTGTAATTATGCTAAGAAATGACAGGGTTAGTCAACATAGTAGACCATCCCATTTTTAAAGTACTTAGAGGAAGATGAAGCAGGTTTTTTGTCAGCATGATGAAGAGTGCTTTGTAAATCTGGAAATATCAGCACTAAGATTTGATTCTTTCCATAATAACTTTTAATAACTTTATTCCTTTTAAGGATTTCAGAAACTGAATTTCATTGTCTTATATTTTCTACAATGCCTAAACAAATGCAATTCATTGGGAAAAGAACTTAGTAATTTTGTCTTTCTTGTTTTTTAATATCACACATACTCAAGCCTGTCATGGAAGATGTTAAAAATCTTTCTTCTGCTTGAGTTGTTAGATCTTTGATTAGAACCTCAAACAGTGATAAGATCATCAGAAATGGATGTACTTTGCTCCTTTCTTACAAGTAATCACTACTGAAATGTAATCTTTATTTCCTAGATTTATAAAATGTGATAGTTTCTTTTTTACCATTCTTTAAAGCAACTTGTAATTGAAAATTTTATACCAATGTATTCTCAAGTGTTATTATATCTAAACACCTGTAAGTTTTAATTAATGGTTTCCTTTGGGTACAGTACAAAAGTGTGGCCACTCTGGGTCACACGTGAATTACCATCACACTGAACTGGATACCTAGAATTAGGAGGTTTAAATATCAGTCTGATTATTTCTTGAAATAGAATGTCCTGTCTAAACAGTCTTTCTATCCTGATAAAGACTAGAAGATGCAACTTACAGAAAACCAATGATATAAGATTCTGTAGATTGTGGTTAGTGTTCAACTGTTTTTTTCTTTTTGATATAGTCAGAGTTTGTCCTTTCTTGACCTAGGAGAAAGTAGGCCAAATAAGCCAAACTTAAGTCAAAGAAAATTTGAAATCATGTAGAATAGTGGCTGATTTCTGGCATGCCTAGGTCTTTCTTTACTTCTTGGAGCTGGAATATCTTTTAAACATTCTGCATATTCTTCTTCAGTTCAGTACTCTGTGTATTAAACAGATTGTTCATTTTTCATTTCCAAATGGGGAGTTTAAAAAAACCAAAGCTTTGGAATGATACTTATAGAATTATTCCATTTCTATTTAAAATTTTGTCCTTGTATGGGCACAGAGGAAAGGCCTGCAGAGATATGCACCAGTCTGGTAACCATGGCTAACCCTGCAAGTGAGTCCATGAATGTTACCCAGACCATAGGAGCAGGAGGATCCTCACTTCTTTCTGTATATTGTTTATTTTGGGAAAAAAATTTCAATTTGACAAATTTGTTGATGTAGAATATTTTTTACCTTAACTGAATTAGTTTTATGGAAAAGGGGCAAGGTATTTAGATAAGATCCATAGCTTCGTGTGTTTACCTGTCAGGATGTGAGCTCTCCACTTGGCTGAGTTTCAGAGAGAGGATACCACAGATAGCTAATGGGAGCAAGAAGGCACTCAGGGTCAGGCTCCCTGGTCATCGCTAACCTACAGACAGATCAGGCCTTGGCATGTCAGCTTTCTCATCTGTAAAAACTTTGTAATAGTGCCCTGCTTAATTGTGCATGAACCAGATACATGCTTCCCATTGTTGTGGGAAAGCTCTTAGAGCAAGAGCTATATGCTACAAATCCAAGCGAGTATTGCTTGACAGCGTCTTAAATCAGGTTCCAACAGATCGAACAAGCCTCGGCACATCTGATAATCTGTCAGGAGTTTCCTAAAGGAGTTGATCTGCTTGAATGCATAGTATGGACAGGTATCTCCTATCATCAGTATACTTTTAAAAGTTTACCTAAGATTTCTATTCTTGGCAAACTATTACTATGCTAGCTGTGATGACTTGGGTATGCCTCTTTATAGAGTCTGAATAGGGTTCAGAAAATGATCCAAAACTCAAAATTTACTTTTATATTATACTCTTGAAAATTAATAAGAGGTAATTAAGTGTTCTCAACTTCCAAGAATGATAATCAAGGTAGTACATATATGAATATGCTCAATTTAGCCATTATACAATGTATAAATATTTCAGAGTAACACAATATATATATATGTATATGTGTGTGTGTGTGTGTGTGTGTGTGTGTGTGTGGGTATGTGTGTGTGTAAAAGTTCATTTGTGGATTAAAATAAGTCTTATTTTAAATTATGTTTTCAACTGTCACTTATAGAACTGAAAAAATAAAAATAAGAATGGCTGTGGAATAGCATGAAAATTAAATAATCAGTCTTTATTTCTGTCTAAGGGTAAAACTATGTGCTAATGTGTTCTCCCCACGAATAAAGTTAAAATTGCACCGATTCTGTAGCCCAGCCTCACAGCATCTCGTGGAGTCTTCATCAACAGGGCAAGCCCTGTGCAGCTTGGGATGAGAGAATGTGGCTATTTCTCCTTCCGTCTATGCTTCAACATTTTGCCTTTATGTTGGGTTGCACTATGCCTCTTCCCTTTCTGCCCCTCCTTTATTTCATTCTCTGAGTTCTTTAGTCTGGTGTGGTCTGTTTCATGGAATAGAACCATTTCAGCAAAACAGAAAGGGAGGAGAAAATTAAATGATTAATTTAAAATTTGATATTGTCACACAAACTCCTCTTGTGTGTACTAAGCTCAGGCAAAATGCCCTCACAATAATTTAGTTGACCTATGCCACCCTCCTGTTTTATGTATCAGTAAAGGCAAAGCTTATTTAGTTTCAATTTCCTGTGTTTTCTCTATGGTAATTCTGATTCTTAAATCCAAGAGTTTTTACATAGCAAAAATATTAGAAGTATATAAATGATTCATTTCTTATGTTCAGAAAGATATTTTTGTTAAGTGGAATATATTTAATGACTGAGGCATAGAATCCCCAAATTATTTTGAAATATATTCAGATATATTTACAACTGATGGATTCTGTTTCATATATTTCATAAGGGGTAAAATATGTATGACTGTCTATCCTGCCACTTATGAATGTCACATTCCTGTTTCAATCATGCAGTCTGTTTCATTCAGCTAAGAGTCCTCTTGACTGGACTAGATCTAAAACTTCCTTTTTCTGGAATGCAGAGATTGTAGTGGTCCTTTATGGCTTCTGGTACACTAGCATCTAAACAGTAATAGACTGTTTAGGGAGCTTTCTATCAGAATATTCTGGCACATGGATCATAACAGTACAAATTTATTGCTCATACTGTATAAGCCCCGGATTCCACAGGAATGGAGGAAAACTTTAACCCTACTTAGAAGCAGAGTTCAGACCAAAGGTATAGTGCTTGGTAACTTGAGTATAGTGGGCCTGATGGAAGCTAGAAATCAAATAAGAGGCAATGAGGAGCCCTGGAGAAAGCATTATGGTGGTTGGGGAAGGAACATGGTGGCAGACGCTGGTAGAGAGCAGAGCTTAGGGGATGTTATTCAGCTGTCTCATTTAGTAGAATAACTTTTGATGACAAATGAAAGGAGGAAAACATAACCCCAGCTGAGGAGATTGAGCATAATAAGACGGTAGATGCTTATGGTCATTTTCCCTCAATCTGAGATCTATGAAGTATGAAGATCTGCACCATTATCTTGAGTGTCAGTAGGGTATGTTTTTTCCCTACAATGAAAGTCACTTATTTCTCACTACAAAAACATGCTCATTTAAGAAAAATCATAGATATGCATATACATACATGAACAAATGGCTAGAATTTCACCTTCCAGAAGTAACTGCTATTAATATCTTGTGGTAAAAAAAATGTAATTAAAAACAGAATCTTATCCCATTCCAGAAATTCTTTGCATAAAAGCAGTAGAGAAGGAAGAGTTTTATTATTAGATAAATATTAAACACATACACAACATGTCATAGGCAATCCCAAAGAGATTGCAAAACCAGAAAGGAATCTCATCTCTTTAGTAATAACTTATTGCATACTTATTTTCAATATAAACAATAACCAGTCCTCCAATAGGAGGATTTGAGAGTGACTGGTTATACATAGTCCATCCAAAGTTTCTGGCACCTCAGTGACTATTTGTCTTGGCATATTGGCTCTATGCAAAGGAAAAACACATCTCTTATCGTTACAGTGGGAGGTGGTTATGTAGCTTTAACAGCCTACAGAAGTTAGACTCCTACCTTTCCACAGAAATGGCACCAACTTCCTAAGTGTTTATATTTCAAAAAGATGGCTCCAGGGTTCTTGAAAGTATCTTGGGTCACAAGCTGACAAAAGGCCTATTTAGTTTTCAAAAGATTTACATATATGGCAAACAGAGGAGAAAAATTTACAATGATCCATTTTCTAAAGAAACCTCTTTAGGGGGTTGGAGCATTGGGTCGGCGGATATAGTGGCTGCCTGGCATGCAGGAGTACACGGGTTCAAAGCCCAGCACCCAAGTACACAACTAAGGGTCAGAGCAATGAAAGCCATGTGAAAAACTCAATAAAAGTTGATTCTCTCTCTCTCTCTCTCTCTCACTCTCTATCTCTCCTTCTCTCTTAAAAAAAAATAAAAAAAGAAACCACTTTAAGAAAAGGGAAGTATTTTCCCTATTTTTCAACAGGGAAAATAATCCTCTTAATTTATATTTTTAGTTATTTTTATACTTCCTGATTATACTTGCTGATGTTCGTATGGCCTCTTGCCATGTACACTGCCTGTACTACCTTTATGTCAGTGACAATTTGTGTAGGTATTTCTAGGTAAATATATTATAACTAAGTCAAGGTGGAGCGACAGAGACATATGCTTCTACTGGGGCAATTTTCTCCATGGTCTCCCTGTGCCTAAAGTAGAGTCTTACATATAGTAGGTATTCAATAAATAAATACTTATTGTACTACTTTCTGCAGTATTTATTGAGGCACAGAATTAATTTCACCTGAGAGCAATTGTGACAGATCCTTCTTGCAACAAATAGGGATATGCAAATTTATCAATCAGAATGATTGAAAGCAAGTTTTAACATGAGAAGTAGCTATAAATCTTAAGGAACTGGAAAACAGGAAAGTCTGCATTTTGTAGCATTCTGTCACCTGGAAATTGAAGCAGTGGACCACCCTTCCCACTTAATCATTGCCTAAGGGAAACTAAAGCCTGGCGTGTGCCAAACTAGATTATCTAGAGCCTGTGAATGGCTTGTCTAGCATTTATGTGTGTGGTTCCCACACTTCTCGAGCATTTCTAGAGAGATTTACTTGCAACTCCCATGGTTGTTTTTTCCTAAATGATGTATAGTTTTCCTTTTTCAAAACTCCAAATGCCTGTTCTTTGAGATCAGCCGTGTTTGTGCATATAGTACCCTCATATATCCTCCTGAAAAAGTTTTTAGGTTCAGTCAGTCTGCATTAGAATGAGAACTAGCTGACATTGCTACCTACTATGCCTGCTGTTGTAATGACCTTACACACTTATCAATGACAGGAAGCTTAAAGTGCTGAGCTCATTAGTTTAATCATCACTCATTGGATGTATACCATGAGCCAGACACTGCTGGACATGGGGGTGCAGCAATGGATGGAAACAGCCACAAGTATGTAAACAATAATAGTAACAAAATGTGATTTTAGGAGTGTGTGTTAAGTGCCACAGTGGTAGATTGTGGCAACACAAGGTCCAGGAGCTTCTGAATAACTTATGGAGTTTAGGAAAGATTTCCCAGAGAAAGGGAACTGAAACTGAGATACAGCATAAATGGTGGTGAAGTCTACATGGTGAAAGATTGTCAGGGCAAAGGAAGCAGCTGTACAGAGACCTGCAGGTGAAACACAAATTTCTGTGCTCCAGCATCTACAAAGTTCTTCCCACCTTTGCACAGAAAACCAAGAACATGATGAGACCAGCTTCCTGGGGCCTCATGAATTCTTTCTAGTATCCTCATCCTGTCCAGAATTCTAGATAATGCCATTTTTTGATTGGCAGTGTCTTAAACATTTAGTTATTGACATTTGTACTTAAGGGTTGTTTGGCATGATTTTACATGAACATTTTGAATAATAAAATAAAGAAGAACTAGTCAAAGAGTTCCAAAGACAGGGGAATGGGTGGTTTTACTTACTCTGAAAGGGAGAGGATTCTAAGCATGTAAGGCTAATGGACTTGGTCCCACAAATTTGCAGGGAGTTCACCATGAGATAATGATTACTGACTTGGACATATTCTAATGAAGCCGGTTTAGTGGGAGTTCTTTTGCTGGTTTGGTAAGAATACAAGCTCTAGAGTCAGAGTCCGACTGCTTGGCTTCAAATCTGGGCTCCACCTTAGGTGTCACCTCTTTTTGTCTCAGGTTTCTGGATCTGTAAAGAGAGATCATAATAGTACTTACCTCACAGGGTGCTGCCGAGATTAAATGAGTCAGTGTACTCAAAGCACTGAGAATACTGCCTGCTTCTTATGAAGTGCTCAATGAAGCTATTAGTGAAAGCAAAATAAATCTTCTGCCCTTTGAGGACTTGTACCAGGCTTTTTCTAAAGTACACGTAGGTTACATGATCCTTCCTCTTAAATCTCTTCAGTTGTTCCCCATCACCTACAGAGCGAAAAAAATGCTCTCATCAATATGGCATATAGTGATGGTAATGATCTGTTTCTGCCCAACTACCATGTTCCATCTCTCTTAATTATCTTTCCCTCTGCCCCCTGCAGTTCCAGCTTCTTCGAGCTGGGAATGTGACTCAGTGGTACAGTGCTTGCCTAGCATGCATCAGGCCCTGGGTTCAATCCCTAGCACTGCCTAAATACATAAATACATACATACAAACATAAATGGTTTCAAAGAAGAAGAAGAACGTCTCTGTCATTCTAGGTATTCCTTGCTGTCTTGCCTGCAGACCAGACCTGTTTACTTCCTTCACATGTAGTTTCTTGTCCCTCGAGCTAGATGAGCCCTTATTTTAATTTCCTGTCCCTATGTGTTCTTTTGTTGCAACGCAGGATGTGACTGTTCCATACTTTATTACTCTTCCTTTTCTCAGAGTGTGGCCCTAGTCTCTACTCAGCAAAAGTGTATGCTTGAATGAACAAAGGTGCAAAGCAGATTGTGTTCTTACTGTATAGCTGAAGAAGCAGAAAGATAAAGTCACTTGCCTAGAGTCACAAGATGAGCAGAGGACTGGACACTGAACATGGGTTTTGACTCCCAAGGCTCTCTCCTAAGAGTTCTTATGGCTGCATCTGCTACTTTGTCTCAGTGACATGGGGAATAACAAAAGGCATAAAGCTGTTAGGCTTTGATTCTTGTTTTGATATTTTTTTAAATGATGGTCCCAAAGCCATTGTGTGTGATATCGTCTCCTTTTGCTTTATTGATCTTTCTTTTTTTTTTTTTTTTTTTTTTTTTTTTTTTTTTTTTTTTTTTTTTTTTTTTTTTTTTTTTTTTTTTTTGGTGGGGTTTTGTACCACATCCCCAGCATCTTTTTATTTTGAGACAGTTGAGACAGGATCTCACTAAGTGACGTAGGACCTTGCTAAATTGCTGGGAGTGGCCTTGAACTTTTGATCCTCCTGCCTTAGACTTGCAAGTCACTGGGATTATAGGCATGTACCACCATGCCCTGCTTCAGTGTTTTTTTTTTTTTAAGGAACGTGTTAAGAGCCATCATTTTTGGGAAATGGGAATTTTATTTTCATCTCTTTGCTCATGTTATTTTCTGAGTTTTTTTTTTTTAACACCAAACACATACTTGCTTTATAAATGAGTTAGAAGAAAGGGAATTTAAATGTCTATTTAATACAATATAAAAATAAATATATTAATTTTGATTCTAGGAATCATTTGTTTTGCACCACAGGAAGCCTTCTGCCTCCTGCTGTCGCTTTGGCCTGTACTAAGTCTAATGGTTTATGTATGTGTGAGTCCTGTCTCTGGGCCTATTTCTGCTTTACTGTACCAGGTGAACTACTTTAATGATCAATGAAGTTGGAAATGTGCTATTAATCATGCATGTCCTTAAAGAGTAGGTAATAAGTTTTCATTAGTTTGGGAATAGATGATATTCTTTTAGAAAAATGGCCGTATTATTACACATTTGCGTTTTACTCAGCTTGATCTAGCCAGGGTTCCACTGAGGGCACTTAAAGTTATCACACAACTTGTTTTTCTTCTCTGCTGTGGTGCAATATTCTCACTTTGCATTCGTTTCACAATCTGGATCATTATCTCAGCTCAGTGAGAATCAATTTCTCATAGTTGATTGCCTGAATCACTGCCAGCTCGGTCACATTTTCTACATCATTTACCAGAAAGTATAGATTTTAAAAAAGAACAATTATGCAGGTAACCCAGAGCCTGGATACGCCCTCTAAACATGGCCCTGGTAGTCAAAGGCTTCCGCAAGTGTTGCTGACTTGTGCTTCAAAGGAGTCCCCATTCCAGTTCACCATTTTCTATGTGAACCTCCACTGACATGAAAAGAGCCTGTTCTCTTTTGCAAGAACAGTTCATCTTCAGAGAGCAACCCCTATTGTGTCCTTTTCAGCAGAATAATTCCATCTTTAATTTCAGTGGAGATAATGAAAAAAGCCAGTTCAGGATCTGTTTATGAGGTTACAGAGCATGTTTAGGGAAGAAGTTCTATTATTTTAATTATGATCCTTTGCCCTCAAAATGTGCATATTTAGGTAAAGTATATCAGCTCTCTGACTTTTTTCATTAATGGTGGTTGCTTGTTCATGACTGAGCACAAGAGAGAGAGCTTGATTTAAAAATCTAAGTCCCATTGATATATTTTTATACCACCACCATTATTTAAAGTCAATTGAGTAGAAAATTAAGTTCTGGCACAAGATGCAAATTCCTCTAATGTATCTGGCCTTCATTTAATCATTTATGAGTTATCACTTCAAGATGTTTATATAGATTAGATACCACAGAGATCTAAGGAATTATATTTATTTGATCCTAATTAATATGTGGCCTTAGATAATCACACCACTTTCCAATTTCCTAATGTTAAGCAATTAAACAGCTAGCAGCAGTTGGCCAGATAAATATTAAACTTTGCCAAGTAGCTATATGCAGGTTTTCACCCTATTTAGACTATATTAGAATAGATTGTAAGACATTTTGAAATCCGTATATTTTAGGATTGTATGTTATAAGTTATCACTAAACAATTATTTATTATGTTTCATAGTGCTAAAATTCATGCTAAAGTATCAGAAGTTGGTATAATGTGTTAACCTGAAATATATATAAGGATACATCAAGCAAAAGCTTTTGGTGTCTATCTCTATTAAAGTGTTTTGTATTTATATAGCATTTAAGATAGTACAATATTAGTTTAGTGAGTTTTTATTTTCTTAATTAGAATATTCCTAAACTTTTATGGTTTCTTCCTCTTTCCAAAATGAAATTCCCAAATAAGCAATTACCATGGTAAGAAAAAAAGGGAAACATTGAATATAGTGTGTAATCTAAACAAATGGCTGCTAAATTTCAGAAATTATTAACATTACCTACAGGAGTTACTGAAAGTAAAAGATTGTCAGGCCTGAATTCCAGATTTCTGATTCATTAAGTATGAGATGGAAGTCACAAATTTAATATCAAAGGCTAATCTCAGGAGCCTCATATTGCAGTATCTAGAATCTAGATAAATCTCAGCTTACTTTGCCTTAATTTGCAGAATGAGTGAATGATAGTGTAGAAATAGAAAACATATGCATAGATTTATTTGTGCATATGAAAGCATTCTGGATGAGGCAGGTTGACATAAAATAATAATGTATTGCTTTTATATTATATATAAAAACATTTGAAGAGTGTATCTCAAAGCCTTCTATCTGCATCAGTAAGAGATCAGGTAAGCTTTTTTTTTTTCTTTTAAAGAAAGAGGGGACGGTGAGAGAGAGAAAGAGAGACGCAATTTTTACTTAGTTTTTCATATGATTTCCGTTCCTCCAACACTTAGCTATGTACGTAGGTGCTGGGGTTCGAACTCTCCTACTCACACCATAACTGCTGAGCCATCGCTCCAGCCCCTTCAGGTAAGCTTTTGAACAGTTGTTAAAGAACCTGCATTAATTTTCCCATCTGGGTGGAGCCTCTTTGCCTGCAAAGGGAAGTCTCTAGCCTAGGTGGGCCTAGTAGGAATCTCTCATCAGTGCGAGTTCTCTTTACTCTGCATTACTCTTAATATATTTTTCCAAGGAAAGTTGTTTTCCTAAGCTTTTGAAAAGTCATTGTTATTTTCTTAACTGCAAAAGATCCTGGGTCCTGATAATATTGAGATTTTCTTTCATTCCTGTTTTTCTTTTATTATTATTATTAAGTTTTTAAACTTCAGTAATATTGGTCTCATAGATTATGTTTTATTAATATTTTCCTCCTAATGTTTTTGGCTATTGGTACTGTAATTTAGTGGCACCTTTTAAACTTTTAAAATAGAATTGAGGGATTTCTTAATTTTTGTTTAGTAAAGGCTATTACTCATTCTTTTCTGTAATAGTTGGTTGAAGTTAAGTAACTCCCATAATCATCACTTTTCAAGTCAATAATGTCAACTCCAGAAGACAAATGATTTTATTGTTACTCATACAAATTACATTTTCCATCATTGAGCTGCATTTTTCTCGGAAATTGGTTTTTAAGCCTAGAGGATATTTTTGAAAAATTTGAAAGTTGTCCATAAAAAGTTATCTGTCACTTCCATTACTTTAGCAGTAGACTTGTTTGAAAATCTTGTAATGGATATTAGAGCCTGAATTTGTTGCAAAAACTCATCTATTTTTTTTTTCATTCATTGAACACATCTTAATACTCCAATCTGCCATCAGAAAAAGGAAAGAAAGGAGAGGAGAGGGAAGAGGCAGGGCAGGCTATGTTCCTCATAGAGCTCAAATTCTAAAATATCTGTGGGACAAGGAAGTGATTCACGGTGACTTGTTAAGCTTTGCTGCATAAAGATTCCTTCCCAATTCATAAATGTTGAGTACAGTCATTTTAGACTACTATCCTCTGGTTGTATTCCAAAATTATAAAGATTAAAGCCATTGCTATAGATAATAAACATAAAAATGCTAAGGCCAACCTACTTTCTTATTTTAAGCGAATCAATACATTTTCAAAATTGAGTTCTGTAATTTCTTTTTTCTTTTCTTTCTTTCTTTTTTTTTTTTTTTGATACTGGTGATTTTGAGCAACACTGCGAACCCTTTTAGTTTTTATTTTAAGGCAAGTTCTCACCAAGTTGAGCTATGAGTGGCAGGGATTACAGGCATAAGCGCCACCACATCCAAATGTAAATTCATTTAACAAAAACAAACAAACAAAAAGGTCTTTCAGCTCTATTTTCCCATCAGTTTAGGAGGATTCGCAATACACCTCCAGGTTATTTGAACAGCCCTAATGAAGCCATGCCTAATAATGATTTGGTCCTTATGGGAAACTCCTTAAAAGTACTGAACTCATCCAAGTCCTCTGCTGTTAGCAATCACTCAAGCCTACTTCTTTGTTTTCTGTACCTTTTCCCATCCACACCCTGGAGGCAGCGAGAGGAGCTTAACATCTTAATCCTTGTCCAATGCACGCAGAGAAATTCTCTTTCCTCCTTTAGCTATGGGATATCCCTTGTATTAAAGACGGTCTTTTCTCCACCATCCTGGAAAGAATGTTAGCATTAGGAACAGGAAATTTTTCTCAAAAGTTTGTAAGAAGCAGATTGCTATTTTGGTCTAATTATTATCATGAAGCATAGCCACATACCCTCAGAGAAGGATTCAGAAGGCACTGAGCCCTGATTGCCTTTCCTTTACTAACTGCACCCGATCCACCCGTCTGTACTACTATTAGATGTTGGTCAGGTTGCTAGGGACAAAGGAGCCTGAGAAATACTCATGTTCTGCTCTTGTATAAGAGGGGGGAAAGTTGAGCTTCTTGAAATTGAAACAAGAGAATTTTCCTTTTAACCAAAGATAGGGGAGGATAACCTAGTAATTTCCTATAATGATGTAGGAAGCCATTCAACTGTAGAACCACTGAGGGGCCACAACGAGGATCTCAGCTCTTTCCCAGATGTTCCCATTAGTAGTGATAGCCCCAGACATGAAAGCCTTTTCTGGACCACAAGGGCTGTACCCCAGCAGACATGATGAGAGAGAATATAAGTCTGAGATAGATTTACAAAGACTCATAAAAACCTGGGGAACTCAGAACTATTTATGTCCTACACTAATCCTAAAAACAAGCATGATGGTTCTTACTCCACTTCATGAAAAAGAGACAGCTGATAAAAGAGAAAAAGTCCCATCGTACACCAATAAATGATGATATTAATGTATTGCATCCTACTAAATAAATTAGGAACCTTGAGTTCAAACCAATGTAAATCAAGAATTGAAACTGATAAATTTGATGATGAATGAGACAATGACAAGTTTCAAAGTTCCTTCTCACAAAATGCTTCCTAATTACTAAGAAAAAGAGACTAACCACAGAAAATCAAGATAGATACCTCTTTGATCAAGTGATCAAAGTGAACACCTGCAATAATGGTCCACATAGAAAGCCTGTGCCACCAAGTGAGACACCGTGAGAAGAAAAGAGTATCATTTTTGTGACATTCCTAATAAAAATGCAGAACCCAAATCTCTGCACCAGGAGACATCAGAAAACCCAAAATGAGGAGTGTACTCCAAAATAAACAGTGGTCCTCAAATGTGTCAAGAGCACAAAGTGAAGAAAAGACAGAGGAACTATTTCAGATTGAAAGAGAGTAAAGAGACTTGACAGTTAAAGGCAACAGATCCTGCTAAATGCAATATTTTGCAACAAAAGTCATTATTGAGACATGCGGGCGGTATCTGAGCAAGGCATGAGAACTTACAGCACTAATGTATCTATGTTGTTTCCCCATTTTGATGAATATATTGTAATTATATAGGATGATGCCCTTGTATTTGAGATGCACAGGCTGAAGTAGTCAGCATCAGTGAGATTTTGGCACCATCCTTTCAAATGGTTCAATAAAAATAAACCTTCATGGGACTGGAGCGGTTGCTCAGTGGCTACTGCACTTGCCTGGCATGGAGGAGTATGCAGGTTTGAACCCCAGCACCATGTACACTGCAAAATGTTGGAGCAATGAAAGCCACATGAAAAACTAGATAAAAATTGATTCTCTCTCTCTCTCTCTCTCTCTTTCACACACACACACACACACACACACACACGCATGCAAACACACACTTAAACCTCTCTCTTTAAAAAGAAAAAATAAGCCTTCATTCTGTACTTGAACCTCTTCTGTAAGTTTAAAATTGTTTCAGAGTAAAAGAATATAGAGGGCTGGAGCAGTAGCTCAGCAGTTGGAGCACTTGCCTGGCATGCACAAGGACCCAGGTTCAAACCTCAGCACCACATGCACAACGAAGTGTAGGAGAAACAAAGGCCAGATGAAAAAATAAATAAAACTGATTCTCTCTTTCTCTATCTCTCACTCTCTCCCTTTCTCTTTTTAAAACAAACAAGAAAAGATATAGAAGAAGCAATTAGTAGGACTTACTTTTTAAAAAAAATGGAGTAGAAGGTGAAGATGGCTAAAATAGAGACTTTCCAGTTTTGCTCCATAGTCACATGTGTTGATCTGCGTATTGACAATGCAAATGCTTTTAACTGCATAACAGAAAAGGGAAATATAATATCACAGAACTAGCATATATGGGCTTAGCAAAGCAGGATTCAGATTACATCTATTGAATTATGGTTTAGCTTAAATTGAAAAACAAAGATGATTCAATTAGTAATTCTACACTGATTTAATAATTTCTCTATCAAAATTATTTGGATTGGAAAGTAATAGATGGGTCTTAGAAAAATAACATTTAATGTGTGCTTCCCTTGATTTATGTCTGCTGGTTCTAAGGAAGGCAAGTGGGAGTAAGATGTTACAGTATGGATTTGTGTGGTCACTGTAAGATTTTGTTCCTCATTCTCTGCTAGGATTTTTGTTGGTGAAACAAAATCCAGGCTGAATTAAAGAGGAGCAATCATAATATTATCATTTGGGGATTCTAAATATGCTTCCTTTTAATGTGCATACTGAATTTTTTCTAATATGAAAAACGTGGGCACATGAAATGCACTTTCATGCTCCATTGAACTGAATTCTGAATAGCTATTGAGAAATGCTTGGAGAGCTGTAGTAGAATTTTCCATTTTAGTGTCAACACTTCCCTGTATACTTGTGAAATGCGTTTGATGTATATTTTTCTTATTCTGGACATGTGAATTCATTTTTCTGCCTGCTTCAGAGAGTGCTCATGAGAACTAGGAAAAAGGATAAAAGTTCATAACCATAACAACAATAATTATAGACGGTGCTCAACTTATTCATTCAGTACCAGTCTCTGTATCTGCAGCAACTGAAAGGGTGAATAAGGTACCTGCTTTCATTACACTTGTGATCTATTAGGGAGAGAAAGACAAAACCAGAAGGAAGTAGATATTGCAGAACAAGATAAGTACTGTGAAAAGAATAAACACAGTGATGTGAGACTGTAACATAGCAGAGGTGAAGAAGGCTTTTCCTAAAGAGAGAGATCTCACCTGAGGTAGGAGAAAGAGAAGAGGAGCCAGCTGGTAAAGAAGAGGGGATGAATATTTCACACAAGAACCAGAGTGCAAAGACCCTGAGACAGAGAAAGGGTGGCGATGATCTGTATTTTGAAGGTGGTAATACTGATGAGCAGAGAGGTGTAGAGGCTTACCCAAGATTATTCAACTGGTAAGTTATGGGGATAGGGTTTCTACCCAGGGAGTCTGAATTCAGAACCCACACTTTCAACATTATACCTTGCTACTTCCCAAAGAGAGCATTGAAAAATATGACTCATTCTTTTTATTATAAAGTTATCTTTTATGGCCTAGAAAACTCACCTATAGCCCCTTGTTTCCTTCTGTCCAGCTCTGGGTGCCACACTTTACTAAGAATATAGACAAATTGGGGATTATTTGGAAGAAAGCCCTCTGTTGGTAGGGTCTTCATGCACAAGGAGTGGCCATGACTCTATCATGAAGAGTCTCAGTATACTATAATGTCAGTGTTTATATGTTAT
Organism: Aplodontia rufa; assembly: GCA_004027875.1. Taxonomy (NCBI): domain Eukaryota; kingdom Metazoa; phylum Chordata; class Mammalia; order Rodentia; family Aplodontiidae; genus Aplodontia; species Aplodontia rufa. The sequence continues at coordinate 3,272 of PVKS010006778.1, read as the reverse complement.
CATGTGGAAAAACAAATATTTTTGTATGATCCCAAGTAGCTATGATTTAGAGAGAAATATAAAGGCTACAAAAAGTTTACTTTGCTAGAGGGCATAATTAATATTAAAAAGTCTAAAATTAGAATATGCTATGCTTAGGGAGATAAAGGGAACCTGATATCAAAGTTGTTTAAAGCTAGGCAGAAAAACGTGTTACTAAGGATGTGGTATGGAAAGGTCAAGCAATGTTGGAAAATTGAACCACGATGCTTTTTCTCTGTACTGAGATTCTGTTATGGATAAACTAGATCCAAAAACCAGGAAAATGAGAATTAAGCATCTTTATTTTGGTAGAAAATGGAGTAGAACTTCAATGTGAGAGATAAATGAAGATGCAAAGAAAGATCCCTAAAAGCTCCCAAATTGGAGAGTTGCAATTAAACCTCTAAATCCCATTGTCTTCTCTGGTCAGTCAAGGGTGCTGATGATCGGACTCAAGTAGAAAGCAGAAGCAGCCCTGTCCTCCTCAGGAACACTTGCTCAACTTTCTACATTCAGTCGCTCCTTTTCTAAACCAATCCTGAGTAGCCAGTCACAGTGGCCCACGCCTATAGTCCCAGGTACTTGGGTGGCAGAGGTGGGAGGATCACTTGAGCCCAGGAGCTTCAGACCAGCCTGGTCTGAAGACTGCAAGATCCAGTCTCAAAAACAAAACAAAACAAACCCATCGCCAAAGGAAAACTCATACTTATATTTTTAGACCTAGAAATGGTTTTTAAATACATGAACTGAGACAACTGACAGACCCCTGAGGATTGAAGGAATACAATCAGAAGTTCAGATAAAATTGAATTTAGAAATATAACACATTTTTTACTTACCTATTAAGGCCCTAGATGTGTACTCCTTGAACATGGTATCAGAAAAATAGTTCATAAAATATAGTTTTGGTTTAGAAGATTAAATGATCCAAAGAAGTCAGTACAAGGAATGATGATTAATGACTGGATTAAATTTTAAATCCAGCAGATTTCTTCCTTTTGTATTCTAGAGTAACCAATGAAAGTATCAAATTAGTTGAAAATAAGTATTTTACGCTAAGCCAGTTTAGAAGTTCTATAGAAATATAGCCTAGGGCCAGCTTCTTTGAAACTCCCAAAATTTTAGTTAGATTTTTTTTTTATACAAAGGGTAGCAGCGTGCTTTTGTAGTTGAACCACTTATAATCCCATGCTATTTAGCATCACACCATTGAAGAAAAAAATCTTGGCAATATTTTTCAATATTAGTAGTAGAACTTCTAAAAGTTTTATTTTGAGAAGTGAAAATTGATTTATTTGAATAATTGTCCTAATATGACTCAGTTTAAACACCTTTTGGCAGTGCGTTATTTCTTACTTGGTAGTGGCTTATATGAAAACTTAGTTATTACATCAACTCAACCAGAGCAAAAAGAGATTAGCAATAATTCTGCAAGAGCATTGTTTACTTCTAGTTTAGGTTATTTCTCTCAGTATTGATTAGTTAAAAATACGTAAAACAAGTGTTAGTTGTACTTCCAACCTTTTGTTGGCTCAAAAGCAGCCTGCCAGTTCATCTCCTCCAATTCCACTCCCTGTGGAAGTTGAAGCCCTCTTTAGGGTCTTCACTTGCTTCTACTCAGTTTCCTAAACCATCACTATATTTTGTAGAGGCACGAAAGGTGCTCAACCAAAAGCAGAATCTACTTAATCTATTGATCCTGAATAGATGGTTAATTAAGGACTTTTCCACTAGGCTGAATAAAGTCAATACAAGTTAAGATATATTTGAATCTGTGGAAGTCTATCTTTTTTATAATTCCTCTCAGTGACTCCTAACATTTTAAGTTTTTAACTCCTCTAATCTTTTTTTATGCTCTTTTGGAATTAGGGACACATGCTAGTTTAATGGACTGTTACAATAAATCTTTTGCAAAATTGATTAGAATTTTATTTTATTTGATTGAATTGCCATGTATCAGAAATATTTATATTTTAAAGATTGTAAACATCATTATTCAGAAATGAATTAGAAAAAAGTGAAAGGGCCAGTTCTGTTTTGCTTATAGGAGTTACCTGACTAAGACTACCTGAGAAATAAGAGGAGATTCAGGAAAACAGGAAAGACTGGAGACATAGCAGTAGATAAGATGTTTAATGTTATATTTAAATAACTATAACTCATGAAGTTAACTTAAGGATTTTAAGAACTAAGTTACATTGAATGAGATCATGTGGTATTTGTCTTCCTATGCCTGTATCTTAGATTTTTAAAAATATACAGTACATTATCATTATCTACAGTCACACTACTATGCAAAAAAAATAGAACTTTTTTCTCCTATCTAGCTAAATCTTGTCATTTGTAACAATATGGATGGATATGGAGGATATCATTCATGTGGTATTGGGAAAAGTTGATTTCAGAGAAGTTAACAGTGGTGCCCAGAGTTCAAGGAGAGTAGGCAAGGAAGGGAAAGATGGGGAAAGTTTGGTCAATGCTCCATTTAATTATTCTTTACATCATACTGACTGCCATCTTGCAAACAAACTCAAGTGAAAACTGACTTTTCTCAAGTACAGAATTATGAAGCTAAAATTTTTATATCTTTTTAGTACCCTGAAACCAGCCAGTATGCTCTGGAAGGGGCTAAGAAGCAGTGGTCAGTTAAGAAAGGCTGACAGCTAAGAACTGATCCAAAGAAGCACTCAGTTCAGCCTCTTTTTTGCTTTTCCCATTGATCTTCAGGAGGATTATCATTATCACTAAAGAAATATTGATATCGATCAGAAAAAACTGTGGATCCCTCCATCCTCCCCTGACCCACACACCTAATGCAGGGTTGCAACAGGGCCACAGAAGGACTTGGAAACCAGTTCCCTGGAGGAAATAGATGCTGTTCCCTCTTGATGGTGGTACCACCATCCTCGATCACCTCTACCAGTCACCAAAGTGATTTTTCACCACCTCTCCCTTCTTAAGCCTCTAGGTAGTCCACTCCCCAGTACTGAATTGTCACCATATTTTTCTCACCCTACTTCTTCCTCTTTCTTCCTGTTTATCTCTGTTCTATTTCAGATCCTTCCTGTTCTTTTTGTAATCTATTCCTAATTGATACGCCTGCTTTTAGTTTTGGCCTTCTTGACCATCTAACCACAGTTACCACCATGAAACTTAAATATGACCATGAAACTTCTGATCTAAATACTGTCAGTAGCCTAAAGGAAGCTTATCAAAGTTCTTGTCCTGGCATTCAAAGCCACCAACCTGCC